>LR749758.1:622522-871401 GCA_902729485.2 Mus minutoides
TAGCCTTGGGAGTAGCTGACATATACTTGATCAGCCATAGATCCATATGTAAGGTGGTATGGGTAAGTATTCCTCATTGTCTGTGCGTCCTTAGCATATTCAATTTACTACATAAAATCACTTGTCTCCCCAGAGATGAAGCCAAATGTGCTCAGAGTTCATGTTGTGCTTTGAATTTTTGTTGCCTCCAAACTTTCATGTTAAAATTCAGTTATCATTCTAACGGTGTCAACAAATATGATCTTTCCAAGCATACCAGTTGTAATGATTTGTCTTAAATATCAACTCACCACACCCAGAATTACCTAGGCGGTGAGTTTCAATTGAGGAATTATTTAGATCAAATTGGTCTGTGGGTATATCTATGGGGGATTGTCCTGATTGTTAATTGATGTAGAAGACACAGCCCACTGTGGGTGACACCATTCCTCAGGCAGGAGAAAGCCAGATGAAACAGCAAGAAAGTAGGTATTAGAGGAGCATTTGTTTCTCTCTGCTCTTGACTGTGTGTGAAATAGGCAATAGGGAGAATGTATGAAGAGTCTATAAAGGAAAGTGACTGATAGAGAAGTCAAAATACACAACAATGACGATAACAGAAAATAGGTGCCCACTACCACCACCAGCGTAAAAACATTCCCTAGCATAAAATGCCTTGACTCCTACATCCTAGAGAAAAGTTCTCTCAAAGACAGACTCAAAAAGGGAACTTCTTAACATTAGAGACACTGTCAAACATTGAGCCTCTCTGTCTCTGTCTGTCTGTCTGTCTCTCTCTCTCTGTCACACACACTCTCTCTCTTTCTGTGTGTGTGTGTGTCTGTGTCTCTCTGTGTCTCTCCTTCTGTCTCTCTCTCTGTCTGTCTGTCTCATACACACACAAACACACACACACACACACACACACACAACTATCTAAAGGGGACGTTTTCAAGTGAGCTTGAAGACTGCTTGTGGTTCCCCCCAAATCACAGAGGTACCTGCAGCTACAGCCCAGGTGTGACAGCAGAGCTGGGTCACATTCTTGTCTCTGGAACAGTAATGATGAAATCTGGCTTGAGTGATGGGGGGGGTGACTTCCCTGAAGCCAGTGGAACCCCTTGGTGACAGCTTTGTATGGGAGGAAAGAGGAAGGTAGATTGGTGTCAGAAGTTGGGAGGGGGTAAAGTGAAGAGCAACTTGTGAGTACTATAAGCATCTTTCCTCTGAGCTCCATTCAGATGAGGCTTAAGCTGTTGCATGACCCCCGACCCATCGATGAGACCAGCTCACATCCTTAATGCTGAAGAATTCTTATTACAAGTCTTTGTTTCTAGTTCTTTCTTCTGAGTAGCATGTGGCATTTATTAAAAAAAAATCATTAATATTTAAAAGTGCAGCCAACACCCATAGGGATTCCTGTACAGATCTTTGCAGCTTTGTCTCACCTTAAGTGGCTGGTGGGGGACACAGAATAACAGAAGGGTCATCAGCACAAAAGATCTTACTTGCCACTGCCAAGGGTCAACAGGTGTTTTTCTTGGAAGCCTGGAATCTCGGCATCAGTCATGGAGGCCACAGATGTCATTCTCATAGCCAAATGGCTTAAACCTGGTGGAATTTATTCGGAAAAGTAACTCTTGCCTTGGGTTAGACATTCTTTATGAGAGTTTCTGTCCTCAGCTGCCTCAAGACACACACACACAGCAGGGCCTACACTGGTGACAATACGGTAGTGCATTAAGTCACATTGCATTCTGAAAGCCATTATCTAACTTCACAAGTCTCTCCCACTATGTCCAGAAGGTAGCACAGGGAAGCTCCCAATTGCCACTGTGGATAAATTAGCAGGCAGTGGGGAGGAGAGGAGAGAGAGGGATCACAGGGAGTCCACAGCATAGAACTCAGGACAGGAACAAGGAGGGATCTGAGACCTTCTATCAGGCCTTCTGCCTCAGACTTTTCCATGTTAGCACTCTACAGCCAGAGGATGCGTAGAGGAAGAACAGATCTTTGCACCACAGATTCTAATTCAAGTCACATAAAAGTCGTGAGTTCTGGAACCAGAGAAATTTGCTTCATTTCTTTGAACTTTATATTTTTGTCCCAACCTTTTTCCCCAACTCTGTGTGTGTGTGTGTGTGTGTGTGTGTGTGTGTGTATGTTTCTGTGTTTGTATGTTTGCATGTTTGTGTGTGCATGCACATATGTGTATGCATATGAGCCTTTGTCTGTGTGTCTTTGTGTGTGTATATGCATATTTGTATGAGTTTATTGTGTGAGTTTGTGTGTATGTGTGTGCATGCACATATATGTGCACAAATGTGTGTGTGTGTTTGGGAATGTATGTGAGTGTGCATATGTTTGTGTGTGTGAGTGTGTGGGGGTTTGTGTATATGAGTTTGTGTATATGTGTGTGCATGTGTGTGTGAGTTTGTGTGTGTGCATGTGTATGAGAGTTTGTATGTTTGTGCATACATATGTGTGCACACATGTGTGTCCTGTGTTTGGGTGTGTGTGTGTGTGTGTGTGTGTGTGTGTGTGTGTGTGTTTATCTCCTAGAGCTGGGGTTACAAGCACCTGTACTCATGTCCACCATGAGTCCTTGCAACTGAACTCAGCCCTCTGGAAGAACAGTAAAGGCTTAACCACTGAGCCACCTCTTTAGCTCACAAAACAGTGTTGTTAAGGAACTAGACTGTGAGTGGAGGGAGATAGCTGAGGTATTAGCAAAATCCTGGCTCTTGGAGGGACGGGGCGGGGGCATGGCATGAAAGATGGAGAGGAGATTGTTTTGTGAGAAGGAGTGTTTCCTTCCCGTAGCCTGGTGGCAGTGGAGTAACTATCTTGGGTCTTGGAGAGAAAGTTCAGAGAGTAAATCAGAATATTTTACTGAGTTTAGAACCACATTTGCAACAAACCCAACTTACACAGCTCGGTACTTATGTATACTTGAGAATAGAATGATGAAGTCACTGGTCTGTGGGACAAGTTGTGAAAAGGGAATGGGTCCAAGAAACCTTTCAAGATGCTGTCAAGAGGAAAGACATGGGCAGTACATGATGGCTGCCGATTGTCCCAGTGACAGAGAACTCCCTACCATGTAAAAACTGCAATGGTGTCAAGAGTGCGATAACAGACTGAGACTGAAGAAAGAGGACCATGGAAGATGGGAAAGAGAGGGGAATCTGAAAACAGTGAAAGATTCCCTGGAGCAATAGGCAGAAATGGCGGTTAATGTCCTAGAGCATCACAGCAGAGCTATCCCAGCAGATAACAAAGCACATGGTTTGATTGAGGACATGACTGGTTATTACATCAGGGGGGGTCAAATATTTCAGAAACCATACACTAACTGCTATCTACACCACCTTCTCTAAAATGCTCAGAAACATGAAAAAGATAAGGCATGAATGCCCAAAGCAGGGACAACCAGGCTTTGTGATTATCTGGGGAGCCAGGGGAGGGTTATGAGGGGCAAATACTAATTAAAATACGCACAATATTCAGCAAAGCAAGCACTGGAGGAAGCAAACTCGAGAAAATGGAGCAATGACTCATTACAAAGGCACTCTAATTAGTGTCCTTGACACCCGCTTCCCCTGAGGACCCAATATCAAATAAGAAATGTGGGTTTTTATATCGCCTACTCTGCCTCAAAATTAGAGGCACGGGTCACATCACAACACTTTTTGAGTTTTGGTTTTTCCATGGGGAAGAATATTGTTCTCAATTACAAGGCTGAATGAGAAAGTGATTTGTAAACAGGATATATCAGTGATTCCCAGATATATAGGAACATTAAAATCTGCTGGGATACATGCTAAAAGTATTTGGAGAGATACAGTCAAAAGCAGAAGGCAGGAGTAAGGAGGATGACTCTTGACTTCATTCTTGTTCTCTTGTTCCAGTCTACCACCACTGTTCCACTGGCAAACCTACAGGAGCTGGCCAGCAAGGGAACCAGGTGAGGAGCTCCATAGCTGTTCTCCAGGTCCTTACACACAAAAACACAGAATAACCAGCACTCTCCTAACCTGTGATCCTCCACTGCCTTCACCAATCTCCTCAGGAAAATTTCGAAGTCCCTCCATAACCAATGCATCCTCCTAGACTCTTGTGGCACTCACTGCTCACAAGCCTAAGACTGAAATGGGGTCACTCAGAACCATGCGTTTTCTTGACCATGGCTTCTTCTTGAGCCACTCTGGCTGTTAGAGTATCTCCATAGGCCCAGTTCCTGAGAGAGACTATTCAGCCTTTCTCCAAGTCTGTCTTAAGTTCTGTCACTTCCATGAATGCATCACTGATAACTTCCAGCTAAGAAGAGCCTTCTCTCTCTCTGCTACATGCTACAGACTGCCATCTATGACACATGGGTGCTTCCCCTCAGACCATCTTCCTGAGCCACCCATCAGCATTTTCCCTATGGTGAGGTCCTATGTGTCCTGGTATTATATATAGCACATCTATAGACTGAGAGCTACTTAAGCACAAAATGTTGTCCAGAATATCTTACATTGCCCAGTCAGTCCCCAATGGTACACTAGCTTAAGACACATCCTATCTCTTTCTCTAATTCACAGTTCAAATGACAACCCCTCCATCTCCCGCAAGCAGAACTATAACTTTAATTTTTCAAACCTTACTTCTAAGGATGGTTCTTTTTTTGGTTTTTCAAGACAGGGTTTCTCTGTGTAGCCCTGGTTGTCCTGGAACTCACTCTGTAGACCAGGCTGGCCTCGAACTAAGAAATCCGCCTGCCTCTGCCTCCCAAGTGCTGGGATTAAAGGTGTGTACCACCACACCCGGCCCTAAGGATGGTTCTTAAATGTTTTAACCTCCATTGTAGCCCACCACCCACCAGAGGTAGTAGAAAAGAAAGGATACAGGGGAAGTGGACCTGTTTAGGAAGGTTCGTTGGAGCAATTCCCGACTGTGTTGTCTGGAAATCAAAGGTTCAGTTCACAGGTTAGCAGGCAGCGGGCAGCTCAAGCCACTCGCAAGTACTCAATAGATACAACAGCACCAGTTTAGTAGAATCGGGTTAGCATCAGTGGTGACATGACTTAGCAGGGACAGCCAGGCCTCAGCCTCAGCCTCAGCTCGAGTCAACAGGAGGGACCAGCAGGAACACCAGGAAAAGTTCTCAGCTGTGCCTCTCTCAGGGAAGTGAAGATCAGCATGAGACCCACAAGTGTTGCACAGCTTAGCTGTACCAGCAAGCCAAGCTCTGTCCCAGTCACTCTGTGGAGTCCTATTTATACCCTCCAAACATCACACGTCCTCCTCATGTCTTGCCTCAGCACATGCATCCAATCAGCCAGAGTCCATGGAGTGCCAACAAATGCAGCTCAACTACACAGTGTAAGGTGGACCAATACATGTGTGCTGTTAGCAGAGAATCCCTCATCACATGTCCTTTCATGTGTTTGCTTTGGCAGAATATCCTCTCTCTTTTGTCTGCTTCAGGAAGATGTTCCTTTTCAAGTCTGCCTTGGTCTTTCACCTGTGTCCACATCAGGAAAACACTGGGAAGACACTCCTTCACATGTTTGCCCTAGCAAAACACCATCCACAACAAATGACTCTCCAGAGGACCCTTAAGTTTCCACTTCACAGAACCAATTCTTCTTCCCTTTCTCCTGCCGTCATTCTGTGCATTGCGTACATATTCCTGCAAGGAGGCAGTGTTCTGGCTGGGATTATCTGCTCTCCAATCTCTCTGCCTAGGCTCAAAGCCTAAGAGTTTATCATTGAACTCTATGAGACACTGGGAATTTTCTATTCCAATTTCTTCACCTACCTACCACAGAAAAAGAGTGTTTTGGTAAAGCCCTTAGCCTAGATCCAGGCACATATGTTAAATGCAGAATTGGCATTGGCATCTGAAATTTTTATTTGCCTCTAGGTTCCTTGAAGGCGGGTCTAGAGTCTTGAATTTTTGTTTCCTATTTGGGAAACACAATGTCTACACAATGTCTATTATTTGGTATCTGCTCTATGCACGATGGTTGATATCATGAATGAATATGCATTTACTATTCAGCACATATTTGGGTGAGTGGGTGAGTGGATGGGTCAGCGGGTGGATTGACAGATTAATAGGAACTCCAAAAAGTGCTAACTAGCTGTGTGAGGAAGTGACTAAGTAGTCAATACATAGTGTCTGGTTAGTTCACTGCTTAAAGCAAATGAACAAACAAGGAAATGAATGACTAATAGATATTTAATAAGAAAGTTGAATGGTTGCATGGCTGAATTAACAAACAGATTTTCCACAAATAGCAGATGTTCTATAAATGTTGGCTGGTTGCATGAATGAGCAAATGCCCCTAAGCTGTAACAGTAGCCTGAATTTCATGCTAAATGGCCATGTAGCTTGAGCAGGGAACAGAGGGAAGGTTGATTACATCTGCCCCACCCCCGTCCCCATAACTGCCCCTAAAATTGTTCCCTTCTCTCTGGCACTTCTGAAGCCCTCCCCCAACACATGCACTAGACAACCGCTTCTGTATACTGTCTGGGACTTCATAGTGAGGTAGGAACATGGGGATGGGGAGAAAAGCTGGACAAGGGCTAGCCTCAACCTCTTATTACCACTCAATTGAGGGCTAACTGCTCAGGATCTTTGTGGTCCCGAGACCAGGATCTTTCTTTAGTGGAGAGGGGTGTTCGCCTTAAAGCACACTGATAGCAAACCCTCCATTGTTACATTGTTACAGTCTTCAGGTCAGGAGTGCCCACTGATGCACTCATAGATCCTAGGCCCCTTCCCTTGGCCCTGTTTTCCCTTCCAGCAACTCATATCTCTGGTTAATGAATTATTTTGTAACATGTCTGGAAATGCATGAACTAAAAATCTCACGCATGTTGAAAGATTTGCCATTTCCATTAAACATGCCACTCATTCTGTGGGTAATTAAATGCGCCACAATGGGCTCTAATTTCCATCTTAAATGACTTCCCAGGAGAGTCAGAAAAGGAGATGCAGAGTGTACTTTCTGGAAGAGCATTTTTTTTTTCTCCCCCGAAAGCTATTTAACATATGGAAAAACAGGGACTGAATAAAGCAAGTTGGTTTTGATCCCGTAGCACATGAAGGTCTTCTGCAGTTGTCCCTCTATAAAGAAAGACACAACAGATTCCTGAGACAAGACACAAGCCTGCGAGAGAGCAACCTTGGAGCCTGAAGTTAGGGAAGAGAGGATCATGGACAAGAACAGGAAGTGGCCACATCATGGAAAGGAGGAATCTCTACTGACCCTACCACAGATTTGAGGACTGTAGCCTTCCTCCTCAGCTCCGCTCTCCTCGTCCTGTTAACGTATGCTGTGGTGAAAGCATACATGCATGTATATACAGGTGTCCAGGAAGCAAGGGGAAAGAAAGGGAACTGATCCGCAGCTCTGAAATCAAAGGAGCCAGGTATGAAATATTCACTCCTGTGAAAACAGCACAGCTTCCAATTTGAGGTATATTTTTAGTTCCTCCTCTTTGGTAAGATGGGACTCATCAGACCCAACTCAGAAGACAGTTGTCACAGTGAAAGGATGAACCACATGTGGTGGCCACTCACAGTACAGCCCTGGTACGCCATAGCCTCCTATTTGTTCTCAACAAATCTGCCTTCCTCTTCCCCTCCTCTCCTTCCGCAGGTACAGAGGGTCCGTTTAGTTAAGTCAGTATGCCAGGTTATGGCCTCACATTTCTACTGTAGCTTGGTCTTCCTTGTGACAGGACTGAGAATTTCAGAGACTGAAGGGATCCTGAGGTGAACTGAGCTCCTAATGGGAGCACAAAGGCAGCACCAGAGGAAGGAGGTGGAAGAGGAGCTACACACCTCACTGGGGCTGCCTGGCCCGAGGCAGCTCACAGCTGTCCTCCCCCCCTCCCCCTCACTCGGAGGCATCCCTCCCTTTGTAGCATCTTTGAGGACTGGCATCGATGGGCACTGAACAGAGTTCCTTCCTCCCGTGGTCATGCATTGGGAAGACTCAGTAGAAAGCATACCACTACCGGTGCCTCCCAGGCCTGGGTCTCTTCTGAGGGTTGCTCTGAGTCAGCTCAGCTTGGCACACCTCTGCAGATGGATGAGGATGCCAAGAGTAGGCTGGCCAGCAATCAATAAACTGAACTGCCTCCCTGTTCCTCTGGCTGGTCCCCATACCGGACCATCTGGAAGGGAGATAAGCAAGTAATCCTGACGATGCATCTCAGGGTATCTCAGGCCAGGAAATGGACTGTGTAATAGCCAGGCTGGAAGCAGGACAGGGCTGGAGGTGGGTGCGAAGGTAAAAGAGAGTGGAATGATCCAGGTGACTCAAACCTGAGGTTTGAGTCAAACCTCACTCAGACAAAAGGCCGCATCTGTAGATGAAGGTGTGATACAAGTGGTGGTCTGGGGTGTCCTTCATGAAGCAAAATAAGTCCAGAACTGAAAAGACACAGCTCTAAGTACTTTGCAGTGGGTGAGAGAGAGTAGTCTCAAATTCCTGGGATTCACTAGGAACTCCTCCAAAGTTCTTCCCTTTGCTTATTCTTTTTAGTTTTGTTTAGTTAACGTTTTATTGATTCTTTGTGAGTTTCATACCACGCCCTCCATTCCCATTCCTCCCCTCATTCCTTCATCCCCACCCTCCACCCTTGCAACCTCCCCTACGAAAGAAAATAAAAAATAGAAATAAATTATATTTTTATGAACCCATCTCATCCTGGAAGCTCGAGTGAGTCATGGAGTGCCTCGAGGTATTCCCTTGTGTGCATATATCTTTACTTGCAGATATCCATTGCAATGAGTCCCTGGGCTGGTTCGAAGCCTCTGACTTCTGCTACCCTGTCAATACAGGATCCTCACTGAGACTCCTCTCATGTATCCTCTTGTTGCCCCTATGTCGTGGAGATCCCTCAGCTTTGGATGTGCAGGACCTGCTCCTTCACATGCTCCGCCCCAGTCGTTCATAGATGGGGTAGCGTTAAAGATGGCTGTGAGCCACCTGACATGGGTTCCGGGAGTGAGGGATGATAAGAGAAGGCAATGAGAGATGAAAATGACCAAATTCAATTATACACGTATAAAATCATCCTGAATAATAAATAATTTTAAGAGATATACAAATATAGACTAAGTACATGAAAAAGTTGTGACCTTTGGTGTCAGGGTGTTCTGTTTTTTGGTTTTTTTTTTCATTGCCTGGTGTATCTGCCATAATAGGAGCTTTGCACATAATAGGAGCTATAGTTGTTTGATAAATTAGATTAAAATTCTCCACTGACCAAACTGGACTGAAGAGATGGTAAAATATAAATATAAATGTGTGTGTGTGTGTGTGTGTGTGTGTGTGTGTGTGTGTGTGTGTGTTTAGATGGGCCCTGAAGATTCGAGCACTTGGTTTTCAAAAGTTTTAGAATATAAAGAATTGCATTTCGGTAGCTAAGCGTTCATGTTACACTGTTGGTCTGTTTTCCTTTGTGTAATCAATACTGAATCCCATCTGTCTGGAAGAATGTTGATGTGCAAAGATGTTGAGGAAAGGGAGAGGTACTGAAGAGGAGCTAGGCAGAACCTGATCCCAGGTAGGCAAGGTGTCAGACAAGAGGGTACCAAGAAAAACCACAGCTGCATCTCAGTGGCAGTGGCTCCTGGTGAACAGAACGCCCCTTTATGGAAGGCACTCTTTGCTTTGGTAAACAAACTTCTGCTAAGAAAAAAATGTGCCTCTTAACTAAATCCTTCCCTTCAAGAAGAGGATTGAGGGGTCCCTATCCTCAAAACCAATCAATAAAGCCACAGGGCACAGAACAAATATGGAGACTCCAACTTTAGTCCCACACTATAAAGGTGGGCAAGTCCTTAGGGATCGTCTGCACCTTCCATCTGACAGGTGAAGACACAGCATACAAAAAGTTTCTCTGACATGGTCAAGACCATCAGCGACAACATTACTGACAGGATTTCACAAAATATGCTCTCCTGACTCCACTTGTAAGATCTTCCAAACACAGCAGCTGTCTCCTTCTCTGAACACAAATCCATCTGAGGCAGGCAGATGGCTGTTACTCTCTCCAAGCAGACCAGAGGGACCCAGCATCACTTAGCAAATGACAGGTAGGTACAACCCCTTGCTAGAAGGCAGCCATAGGGGATAGCTGCCCTCAGACAGATCCCGCCAAGCAGCATGTCTGTGCAGCGCCATCCACCTGTCTCTGCCTAAGATTTGCCCGCTCTGGCAGAGTAAGGTGATTAAGCATGTTTGCATACCCAACCAAGACATCGGTACAGGGAAATTACCTCTGGAGGCAATGAAAACTGACACATACTTTTGATGATTAAGAAAGAAAGAAAGAAAGAAAGAAAGAGAGAGAGAGAGAGAGAGAGAAAGAAAGAAAGAAAGAAAGAAAGAAAGAAAGAAAGAAAGAAAGAAAGAAAGAAAGAAAGAAAGAAAGAAAGAAAGAGGCTAAGAAAAGAAAGGGCTGGGGGCTGGCGAGATGGTTCAGTGGTTAAGAGCACTGACTGCTCTTCCAAAGGTCCTGAGTTCAAATCCCAGCAACCACATGGTGGCTCACAACTACCCATAATAAGATCTGACACGCTCTTCTGGTGCGTCTGAAGTCAGCTACAGTGTACTTATATATCATAATAAATAACGCTTTGGGCAGGGAGTGAGTAGGGACTGAGTGAGTGAAGTTGACCAGAGCAAGTGGGGCCAACCAGAGCAAACTGGGTTGACTGGAGTGAGCAGAGGTCCTAAAAATTCAATTACCGACAACCACATGAAGGCTCTCAACCATTTGTACAACTATAGTGTACATACATTAAATAAATAAATAAATAAATAAATAAATAGTATTTTTCAAAAGAGAGAGAGAGAGAAGGAAGGAAAGAAGGAAGGAAGGAAGGAAGGAAGGAAGGAAGGAAGGAAGGAAGGAAGGAAGGAAGGAAGGAAAGGGCTTAGAAAATGTTGTTGTTAGGAAAAGGCTCTCCAAATTGAAAGGACTCTCCACTGACCCTGTCTCCCCTCTCTTCCTGCCTCATTCCCTTGTCTGAGAAGACCCAGTGTGACTCTGGTCCTCGGTAGAGTGAAGACTCTGGTCAAGTTGAGGGCTTAGGGTCCTTCCCGTTGGTGGACACTATTTTGACATAGCCCACCCTTCACCTCCTCCACTTCCACATACTATCTCAAGCGCTTTCTTCAAAGGCAGTCTGTATAGGTCCACATGGTTTCTCTGACAACCATTTTAAAGCTGCAAATTGTAGTTAGGAACCACTCCCAGCCTTTTCTATCCAGGGGATGGTTCTAGTCCTAACATGTGATTGCTTGTCCTTCTGCATTAGCATTGTCTCCAGGACCATTTCATAGTTGACTTTATTATACCTTCTCACATTCATTTGTTGGGTAGGAATGGGATTTAGGCAAAGTCTTAGTGTTAGCCCAGGCTGGGCTTCACTGCTTGACGATGAGCCTCTGAAAATGCTGAGATCAGAGCCACCATACTGAGCTCTGTCACAGCCACTCCTTACATAGCGGATATGAGCTCTTCTGTTGTAGGCAGCCATCTGCACCGGTTTTCAGTGACAAAGCTGGAGTTTGAGTCAGTGAAAAAAGGATTGTGCAACTGGCTAGCTAGGAAAAAAAAAAAGATCCAGGTCTTGTGCCTTGAAATTTCAGTCTTTTAGCCTATAAGGTGCCTAACCTAAATGTGCTGTGCAGAGATTAGAGTGTAGACCAGTATTCTGTTCTATTGGTTCAGAGCTGTCTACAACTGTCATAAGCTAAAACAAACCAGTGTGAAAGCATCTGACAAGGGAGGTTGTTTTCTCTCAGTGACAAGATGGTGATTTAAATATATCAGTGGAGATGGGGCAGCAACGGTGACAGGAAAGTGGCAAGAGACAAGAAAACACCGTCAGAGATCACCCTAATTAAGTAGGCAATTTTACATTGTGTTGAAAGCTGCAAAGATCACCCTAAGTGGAGAATCAGGAGGAAAAAAATAAAAGGCAAAAATGCACCAATGAAACCGAGAGTTTGGATTATTCTACACAGACTGTCAGTGTCCTGAGAATTAGAAGAGGAAGACATCAAGGCAGATGAAGGCTCTGAGAGGCCTCTGGGAAGTGGGACCCTGAATCAGGCCGAATAGAGATGTTCTAGCTTGTTTAGGTGAAGGGACTAGAGCCTCCAATTTTGAAACACGGAGCAAAGAAAAAGGAAGCGAAGAATTATTGTCTGAGCAGCCATCCCGCGTCGGGGCCACTGTCACATCCATCATCAGCTCACTCTGCAGCAGGAGTAATCATACTGGGAGCTAATGGTAACATCAAAGAGGCCAGGCCACAGCAGTGTCTGAGTGAGAGAGAAACAAAAAAGATGGAGCCAGAAGAGCTCGGCCAGGGAAGTCTTCTTTACCTTCTCCCCACATGCTGATACGATACGGCATGAGTCCAGGATGCTTGGTCGTTTAGGACATGCCAGGAGCAATTTGAAGGTGGGGACATTTCATGCCTCACTGAACTGATTCTCAAACTATGGAATTGTTGAAAGTGCCTGCAGGGTTTATGCTGCTACCATTGTAAGGCATGCCCCTCAGGGTTTCTTCTGATGCCCGGGATCTCGGGTTAGGCCTGAGACATTGCACGTGAAACACATTTTTCAGATTTATTGTTCAGCCCGGTAATCCTTTTTCTTGCTTCCTGGGATTCATAGCTTTGCAGGATATGCATAGTATTTCCTTCTTGCTGAACAGCGTTGACTGGTATGGCCACATTTTATGTAGAAGTGATGACTGTCTAAGATTAGATTATAAAAGGAACTGAATCTTATTCTCTGGGATCATTCCTTTTGCGGAAGAGGAGATAGCTGCCATGTTTTGAGGACACTCAAACACCCATGTAGGGAGGCGCTAGGGAGGAAACTGAAACCTCCTACCAGCAACCAGCATCAAAGAGCCAGCCATTGGAAGGAGTTATGTCAGCAGCAGAGCCGCAGGCACAGCCAACCATTCAGATGAGTGAAGTCCCTGCTAATATGGCACTGACATTTCATGGAGAGCCTAAACCAGAACCTGCAAAAGCCTTGAATGTCAATGGACAGTCATTGTGATTGGAGATGATTCTCAGTACAGCCACAGATAACCAGCACACCAAATGATGTCCGTGCAGCTGGTCCAAGAACCACATGTCCGAAGTGAATGTGTCTTTGCTAAGTGATCATGCTAGCAAAGTTAGCTCAAGGCACAATCTCTCCTGTAATGACTGATGTGCCCAGGCAAGGGCTTGGTAGGTAGAGGAATCTAGACCTGGAGAACTTCTCTGTGTATTTATCTTTATGGCCTGCAGAATGCTGGTCAGGACATCTATCTTATCCCTACGGGATCTTCCATCCACCTCTATACTATCATTTGATATCCCCTGCCTTTCCTCTTTTCCTTTCTCTAAAGCCCTTCTGGAGACTTCCAAACCTCTGTAGGAGCTAGCTCCGTTTATAACCTTTCCTCCTCCTAGCTAGGGTATTTTATTCCCTCTACATTTTTCTCACTAATCAGTTTGCAGTGAAATGCCACAAATATTTACCAAGCACTACCTGCCTGCACCAGTCAACACTGGGCAGAGGGTATAGACACAAATAAGGTCCCCTTTAGTATTTCTCGCAGGACTCATCTGCTAGCAAGATACTGTCCCACTGTATTGCTTTAGGGCTTTCTTAACTTCACGTTCATGTTTAAAGGATGGTTCTTTGGGGCATAGAACTCTTGGTTGATAGTCTCTTGCCTTCAGGACTTTGGCTGCATTGACTCCCTGCCTTCCAGCCTATGAGAGTTCTGACAAGACGCTGGCTGATAACGCTGGCTGATAATACTGTTTTCCCGTATTTTAACTAGGACAATTTTTTAAAGTGTATCCTGCTTGCAACTTTCTGAGCTTCTAGTATGCATAAATTAATGGTTTATTTCCCTCAAAATTGGAGGTGGGGTGGGGAGGGGATTCTGGTTATTATTCATTCTAACGTTGTTTCTGCCCCTTTTCTCCTACTCCTCCTCCGGGACCGCCATTATGCCTAGACTAGCGGCTTAGTGGTAGCAACCCAAGGGTTTGAGCGCTGGGTGGATAAAATAATGACAAGTTTGGAAAATGCATCTTCCCAAGAGAGCATCAGTTAGGTCAAACGGTGGAGCCGCTCTAGGGAAAGAGCTTTTGGAAGAGTTCTAAACTCAGCCTGCCCTCTTCAGTGAACTCTCTAGCATAGTTATGAAGCTGCTGTTTTCCAAACTTACTGCCTAATTAGGTGGAAAGATCAAGCCGACACACAAGAAAAACATGCTATTCTCGCCGGCCTTTAACTTTTCCTTAAGTAAATGGCTCTTAAATTGTTGCGAGCCTAGAGTTAATTCTCGAATTTTGAAACAGTTGATCTTAACAGTTTCCCTGCTGTTCTCCATATATTTATGAAGACTTTCCAAGGTCCACAGGCTGTAATTTCAGAAGCCCTTTGAGCTGTCTATATAAACAGAGGACCCCAAAGTCCCCAATGTCAGTTCTGTCTCAAAGATGATGATGTATTATAGATGTCATGCCATGGCAAGCCAGGGTTGCAAGCAAAGAGACACTTGAGTCAGAGGAGGAAAGGCAATGAGAAGCTAGCTGGCAAACAACAAATGGAGCCTGGAAGCTGGGCTGCAGCGTCCCAGCAGGTGGGGGTGGGGTGGAATAAGGAGTGGGTCCAGAGTTGATGAATCAGCCTCTTAGTGGCCATACCAATTCCTGCTCTTAGAACCCCTTTGTCACCTCAAAAGCAGAGTCGTGTGCTTCTTCTGGTCGCTGCTGCAATCCTCTGAGCTCTTGGGAATGTCAAAAGGAAATCAGTTTAAGAGGATGTCTGCTGCTCCTGACTATAAGAGGCAAATTTAAAAAGCCAGACAGAAAAAAACAAAGAGGACATTCCAGGCCCAGAATTCATAGTGTCGCACCCAACTAATAAAGTAGTCTAGAATACTTGATATTATTAACAGGAGCCAGACAGACAAGGACATCAGAAATGAGAGAAAAAAAATCAGTGTCTACAGAACAAGTATGTTTAAATCTTTTTTATTTATTCTTTGAGAATTTCACACATATATAATGTATTTTAAACATATCCACCCCTTCACTCTCCCTCTCCAGCACCCCTGGATCCCCTTCAACATTTTCCCTTCTAAACTTCATCTTTCCCTCCCACCCCACTTTCCTCCTCCCCCTCCCTCTCCCCTCCCTCTTCTTTTCTCCTAATAAGCCACTGAGACCATTATGGTAAGGTCTGTGAGATCTAATTTTCCCCAAGCTATTCCGAGTTAGAAGTGTCTGCTAGTCTGCTTCTCATCACTATATGAAAACATTAGAGATAGGCTACTCTATAAGGAAAAGAGGATAATTTTGTGTGACAGCTCTGGAATACAAGGAGGAAGGACCACTCTTACAGGTGGCTTTCTTACTGCCATAGGCCTAAAGTGACACAGGACATCAAAAGGACAAGAGACAAGGACAAGGAGTGAGGGAGAGACGCATGAGGAGATGGGTACTCTTTAAAAAGCACCAACATCTGCCGGGAGTGGTGGCACACCACCACGCCTTTAATCCCAGCACTCGGGAGGCAGAGGCAGGCGGATTTCTGAGTTCGAGGCCAGCCTGGTCTACAGAGTGAGTTCCAGGACAGCCAGGGCTACACAGAGAAACCCTGTCTCGAAAAAAACCAAAAAAAAAAAGCACCAACATCCAATCAGGATCCACCTTCGTGACCTTATCTGCCCCACACACACACACACACACACTCTCCACCTCTAAACCTCACAGTCAGATTACAATGACTCACTGTGGGACCAAATTTCAATATGTGGAGCCTTGGGGGAGACATTCAGCCCACACTCAATCCATTGTAGAATCCAGCTCAACAGTATTTTCTCAAACCAATCGTTGGGAAATATTTGCGGCATGTCTCTTGGCCTCTAGGAACTGGATAGCCTTACTGAGAACAGTATCTTCAGAATTAGCAAGGCCTTGTTGTGTCAAAACACCAAGAAACACAGTTGTCCCTCAGTCTTCATGGAGAATTAGTACCTGCATGGAGGTCTAAATCCATAGATGCTCAAATCTGTTATATGCCATGGCATTGCATTAGCATAGAAACTGGGCACATTCTCCTGTATATCTTATACTAATGTGCCAAAAGAGGCACATTAATTAGAATGTCCAATGCAATGTAAATGCTATGTAAATATTGGTTATAGAAACATATAGGAAATAATAACGGAAAAGATAGCCTATACAAGTTCAATACAGATAGATTTTTCTGTCAATATTTCCAATCTCTGTTTGGTTTACTCCAGCCACATGCTCATGAATATGAAATATGAAAGGGACAAGTGTGCAGAAAACAGAGGATTGCTTTAATACAAGTGCCAATTTATGTGTCTCTCCCTTCCTGCATTCAGAGCACACCTAACACACAGCAGATGTCCAGTGATGGCTTATAAAGAAAATCAAGAGGGGTTATGAGATGGCTCAGAGGGTAAAGGGGCTTGCCGCCAAGCCCCATAGCATGGAAGTCAAGAATCGACCCCATAAGTTATCCTCTGAGTTCCCCATGTATGCCATGGCATATGTGCACACCCACAATAAACTAAATGAAATTAAAAAAAAAAAGAAGTACCATGCATGGCTCACACACATAGACACACACAAGCACACATGTGTGCAAATGCACGATATATAAGTTAAATATAATTTTAAACATTTTTAAGAGAAAAAAGACAGGTGCAACAGAGGAAAAAATGGATTTGTCTCTAGAAGGACCCAAAGGTGGGAGACGTTAGTTGCTCTCCATTCCTGAAGGGAGGGGGCAACAAGCCTGAGGGACCGACAGATGGAAAGCAGTATTCTGACAAGGTCACAGCTCTTCTAAGGGGAAATGTGCTTCAAAAGAAGAAATTTCAATGGGACCCCAGCACAAGGAGAGAGGTGATACATTTAGGAGGACTCCATTAGTAGCATGTGGCCTTTTCTGCAGGGCTGAGCTGAGCCCACAGATCATTCATAAAGACCCAGGGTCACCTGTATTTCTCAGCTCTAGCCTCTTCCTCTTCATCTCAGAAGCCTTGAAGTGCCTGGAATTCTGCCTACCAGACTCAGCCCAGGTAAGTGAATCCATCCCTAGCAGCTTCCATTATTCCTGGAGCTTGGCTGGAAGCCCAGGCCTTGAATCTAAACAATGACTTCTTTTCTTGAGTTGGCACCAAGGAAAGTTGTGCGTTCTCTCTATATCAATGGCCGGACGCAAAGGAATTGCAAAATATATACTCTTAGCTTTATAGTAAAATCACCATCTGTCCAGGCCCAGTGTGCTTGGGGCCAGCACTCACCCAGGGAGCCTGAGAAGGCCACAAAGAAGAAAAAATTGAGTGATCCCACTATGCAGCTTACCACTGATTATTCTGCCATCAGGATTATCCCTGACTATGATGAAGTGCTTGTCGGCTGTCTTGGCTTAGTCATGACCCTGACAGAAGAGACATTATTCTTCCCATTTTATCCATGTTAAAAACTGAGACTTAAATTAAATAATTCACCCTAGACCAGGGTAAGAACTTAGACTACTGAAGGTCATTGGGAATGTTTGACTTCTGTTGTGTGACATTCTTCCTGTGGGGAATGTTTGGCTCCTATCATGTGGCACTCATCCTGGCCAGATGAAAACAAACATCTACTCAACCCAAATAGGAATCAATCAATGACAGGCCAAAATGAGAATACCACAGAATCCCAACTTGGTGGGACCATGAGTTTTATTAGGGTCACTAAGGAATGAGTAAGGGGTTGCTTACAGGAGGAAATGACTCAAAGACATCTGTTTCACCAAATGCTACCACCATCATGGGGCTAAGACCTGCAGCACACTGCACAGTCTGTAGACAGCTCAAAAGATTACAGAGTCTCGTCCAGGCAATTGACATAGACTAAGCATCTTCCATACAGCTCAGCTGGCTGTTCTCTGACTCTTCCAGGCACTGGACTGGTCTCTGTCACTTCTGGGCTATTCATCTGATTTCTGCTTCCTCTGGATGCCATGTCTTATTTGAGAGAGTCTCTTAGCAGTCCTTACTAATTATATATGCTTGTTGGAGGAGGGGCTTAGTAAATTTACTCAGTTTCAGTAACTCCCTGAGGTTATTGAGTTGTACATTTCCTGAGTGGTTTTTTGGGGGAGAGGGGGTTGTTTGTTTTGGGTTTTGGGTTTTGGTTTTTTGAGACAGGGTTTCTCAGTATAGCCCTGGCTGTTCTGGAACTCACTTTGTAGACCAGGCTGGCCTCAAACTCAGAAATCCGCCTACCTCTGCTTCCCGAGTGCTGGGATCAAAGGTGTGCGCCACCATGCCCAGCTCCATTTCCTGAGTTTTACCAAGCTTCCTGTCAAGATGAACTGTTTAGCCTCCCTTTTGAATATACAGCATCTTACAGAGCTTCTCTCTAAGATGGAAGGCAAATTTCTGAGGAGACTGCTATCCAATAATCTCTATCCTGCTAGAAAACACTGTCCTGGAGTTTAGGATATAAAAGTGGAATTTTGTATATTCTTTTAGGAAGAATGGAAGAATACAGATTTAAGTCAGAAAATGCTGCCCTCCCCACTCACTAGCTATGGGTGTGTTACTAAACTCTAAGCCTCAGTTCCCTCATTTGCCCAATGTAAAATAGTCCGTCCTTCTCACAGCCTTTGTAGACACTATCAACCAACCTCTATAACACAACTTGCTCGAAGACTGATACAAATAAGCTGCCTAAACAGTGCTGGTTCCCTCTCTGCTCTTTTGTGGGTTGCTAAAAGTTAGACCACGCTGAATACAAGCCAAATACTCATTCCCAGAGCCATGTTGCAGTTGGAACCATGAAACCAGACTCTAAGTTATAGAGAGGCTGAGTTTGGCAGGATCACCAGAAGCAAAGACCTTGAGACTTCGATGAGCTCTGAATGAAGGGTACAATGCTCAGGGGTGTGGTACTCAAATAAAACCCCAGATGTGAAAAAATGTTGGGCACAGCATGCTGATACCAAAAGGAAATCCCTAAAGATCACTTGAAAATCATGTCTTATGAACATGGACATGCAGTAGCACCTGGGGATGGGGAGGCCCCCTGAACTTTGTGCAATCTCACGCCTCTCTGACTTCCTTTAATAACCCTGTCTGCTTTAATTCTCCAAGAACTCATTAAATCCTTCCTTGGTACACTGTTTCTCATTCCATGGATTCAACACCAGAGAAACAAGCTCCATAAATTGCTCCCAGCAGGAGGTGCCTTATGTCAGTTTTGAAAATAAACTCCTTCCAACTTCAAAGTCTTGGTGGCCACTCTGAGACAAGAAAGGTGCGTCAGCCTTCACACCAACCATGACCTGCTTCCAGAATGGGTTGTTCCCAACAATCAGAACATTCCCAGTGACTGCATCTTCCTTTACTCTATCCACTCGCCTTAAGGAAGTCTTCCTGGCCTCTCAGAACCTTTTGCAAATTGACTGCTGCATAGGGGCTACCCAGTGCATGCTGTCGGCTTCAGCTGCTTTGCCACTCCAGATTCCCATTCCCTACGCTTGCCAGCCTCCCACAGTGGATGCTTCACTGGGGTTTGTCTCTAACTTGGAAAACCCAATGGCAACTGAGACTAAATCTAAGGAGGATTCAGAAGCCTGGGCCACACCCCACCCAGAGCATTCCATTACTCTCTGTGCCAGACCTGTCTCATGGTACCCTGGATTCTGTAGCTAGAAGAGAAAAGAGAGACTATCTGGCTTACAGCCCTATTAGATGTTACTGATTTTGTGACACCTGGGAACATCACCCAGGCCTCAAGTGGCTCAAGTCCAGCTCCAGGAAGGTCATTTTTTTAAAATAAATACGTGTGTGTGTGTGTGTGTGTGTGTGTGTGTGTGTGTGTACAGACTGCAGCATTTGTATGTATAAGTATACAGACCTGCCATTTGTGTATGTATGTATGTATACATACAGACTTCCATTTCTACTGAGTCCTCTTCAGGACATTATCATAAATATTCACAAATGATAACTAGCACTGAGGCATCGTAGGACAAAAATAAAAGAGAGAGATGCAGTATTCATTCCCAATGGAAAGATACTCCTCATGTCGAGGTTTAATGTGAGCCAGGACAAATAACAGCAGGACACAGCAATTAAGGATGCAGTCAGCAGGCTAGAGTCAAACTCCAGCCTGGCCACTCCCCAGCTGTACTTCAGCAACTGCTTGACCTCTCTTTGTGACTTGATTTTCTCATCTACAAAAATAAAAACAATAAGGCTATCAATCACCTCAGGACTGGAGAGGCGTCTCAGTGGTTAGAGCACTCGAATAGCTTCATGCATCTGCCGCCACGGACAGAGCTGCCCCCACCCTTCCTTCAAAGTCGTGATGGATTACAGACCCTCTGAAACCTGAAGCTGAAATCAATCTCCCTCTCTTAAATTTGAGTCAGTTATTCTGTCACAATAATACAAAAGGAATACAGAGCTCGCTTATCTTCAGCTTCCGTGTATGGTGTGGGGCTTCTCAAACGTTTTGATTTAAATTTTATGTGACATGTGTTTTAATCATCTAAACCACGATACATAGAAATAACCAGTTCATTAACCTAAGATGAGAAGTTAACTCGTCCTTAGGCAGGATTTTGAGCCCAGGTTTCCCTTTTAATTACAGTGTCTCCTGAGACTAAACGTCATGCTGTGGAATCCCTTTGCTATTACAGAAATTACCTAACATGTAAATCAGAACTTCTGGGTGCTCGGCGACCAAAGCTAAACTCTGGAAACAAGCTGAGTACGAAGGCCAATGCAGCTGTAGAATCTGATGTCGCCCTGCACTCCTAATTTCAGCTTCCTGTGCTCTCGTATTACTCTCATTGTCCACACTGATACAAGGTAATTGTCATTAATTAGGTTTTTTTCTTTTGGTTTGTTGATTGTTGTTGTTGTTGTTGTTGCTGCTGCTGCTGCTGCTGCTGCTGTTTAAATTAGAGTCTCCCTCTATAGTCTAGGTTAACTTCAAAGTCATAATCTTCCTGCCTCTATTTCCCAAATGCTGGGATTGCAGCATGCACCGACATGACAGTCCATCAGTTAGGAATTACCAACCAGAATCACAGTAATAACTGTTGTATTTACCTCTTACATATTAAGAACACCGAATGGGCATTTTGTTTCCCAGGGGTGTTTGAAACCCTCTGTAACAATGGTGATGGCGAGTTTGTGTTTGTCTGTGCCTTCTTCACACCTCTCTCGCCCAGCTCCCATTAGCAAGCTTCCTCCATGCCCACATCCTCCTGTAACTGTTGTACACCGTTTTTTTTTCCCTCCAGCTGCTTTTCTTTGCCTGCAAGAAAAGTCCACAAAAGAGGAGATTTTATACCCATGACTATGGCTTTTTCTCCTGAAAGTTTCCAGGAACTCCTCCCATCCATGTAATAAAGAAAGATTCCACACAGCAGACAAGGGCAAAGCAGCCTTGCCTCCACACATGGCTGTCCCCAGCCTTCAGTCTCATGCCACCCATACCTGCTATTTCCTAGGAAGTGACAGGAGCTCTCAAGCTGTTCCCAAATGCCTTTGTTCTCTCTTTTCCTCCTTACCATATTCTCCAGCTCAGTTCAGCTCACCTCTGACCTTCATCTCGCAAAGCCCAAATCAAATGGAGTGTCCAAAAACAGCTCTGAAGCCCCTGTGGTACCTTTTACCTGGTCCTGAACTGAAATTACTGGTGTATACCTCCATGCTCCTCAGCGGGTTGCCAGTGCCTGTTGAGATGGTGGAATGTTTATCTGCATGTCCTGGCACACACTGGAGTTCAGCAATATAAAAGGGCAGGGGGAAGAGGGGAAGAGGGAGGGAGGGAGGGAGGGAGGGAAGAGGATGAGTAGTCATGGCTACCCACCTCCCATATACACAGAGGCTTCCAAATGAAATTGTGCTTCTAAGTCATCTGTTTCTTGTGCTTTTAAAGTAATACCTTTGATCTCTTTTCAGTTCTGCAGCAATAACACTTACAAGGCCGTATTGCCCATATTGTCCAAGTAAGAAGCCTGAGACCCAGAGGCACACAGGGAAGGACCAGGGCCAGGGCTAGGCTCTAGGGATCAACTGAGGGTCTCATCATTCTGAGAGCCAAATTTATCTACCTTTTCCTCTCCCCCTTCTTCCTCTCCCTCTCCCTCCCTCCCTCTCCCCCACTGTGGTGTGTGTGTGTGTGTGTGTGTGTGTGTGTGTGTGTGTGTGTGTGTATGCACAGAAACACATTTAGGGGGAAACCACAATACAAGAAGAGACTCTTCATGTTCTCTATTAAAAATAGTCCTACCAAAGCTAGGCAAGTCATGGATTAGCGGTACCAGTCTGTCTTTTTATCCTGTGCAGATATGCCAGTGTGGAAACACACCTCTGGGGTTACGATGGAATCATTGTTTACCTCTCCTGGCTTTCTTAAAGCCTGCTGATAATAAGTGGGCAATTTCCACATTTGCTGTGTCGGGTCTTTCTTGTCAACAAGCATTTCTCTGTAAATGACTGCAAAGGAGTTCTGATGAGGTCTTAAATAGTCCGTGGTCATGGTCATGCTCTTGCGGAGAGTAAGCAATGGGCCATGGCATCTGCTCCAGCTAGTCAGCCAGACCACTGAGGCCAGGCTGGTTTTCTCTCCTCCTCCCAGCCCCCACATAGCTTCCTCAGGACCCCTCCTGACTTTGTATCTTTTGGACATAACCCACCAGTTCCAGTTAGTGCTGCCCATGTGCGTGCAGGCATGGTGCTATCCACTGGGATATGGGGAGCCTACCAGTTGCCGTATCCTGCTCTGCTAGCCACTGCTGGTAGCTTCTCAGCCAGGGCCAGACCCTGAAGGTTAGTCACCTCCTCTATGCTGAGCTTTTGATTGGTTCATCCTGGGCTGGCCACCACCGCCATTGTGAGTGATGGCAGCAGCCACGCCATGTCCAGAAGACACTGTACAGCACCCTCCCCAGCCCACAGCTTCATTCTCCTTCTGCCTCTTCTTTCACAATGATCCTTGGCCCTGCAGAGAGGCTCAGGGTGGTGGTACAGATGCTCTTTCTATGTCGGGCTGGGCATTTGGTCTCAAGTTCTGAGCCCTGTTGTGCATCTCTCTGTTGACTGATGACCAGGCTTTACTATGGTCCTTTCCTAGGTAAATGTCATACTTCGCTCACTTGATCTCTCTCCCTCTCTGCCCTCCCTCAGCAGGAGCTATTTTACTATTTCCTGTGCTCAAGGCTTAAGTTTGGTATGACACTCAAGATATACACATTCAATAAATGGAGTTTTCCAGGATAAACAAGGCAACTGGCAGCGTTTCTGAGAGAGGCTGGACACAGCCACATTTTACATTCGCCCAGCTTTGCTCCACTTCTGAACCTTCCTTCTTACTTTGACTTTGCTCTTTGTGTGATTTGAATGCCCATCCCCCAAGAGAGTATCCATGCCGAACCTATTCTCCAGTGAACAATGTTAAAGAGGTGTCTAACCCGGAAGGCTCATTCCTCACAAATAGATCAGTGATTTCCAGAAAAGGAGATGTGTGTGTATGGCCCATCTCATCCCGTTACATCCTCTTACCCAACTTCTGCCACAGATTGACACAGGAGGATCGGACTCTCCAGAACTGTCCCCTTGAAATGTCTCCTAAGTGTACAGGAGGCCTGAGGATTGAGTCTGAGTATCACATAAGCCAGGCATCATAGAATAAGCCTCTATCCCCAGCACTCAGTAGATGGGAAGACAGAAGGACCTCGAGTTCAAGGTCTCCTTTGACTACTTAGATAACAAATTTGAGGTGAGCCTAGGCTATAATGAGACCCTGTCTTTAAAGGACAGGGGAGAAAAAAAAGAACTAGCCCCTTGATTTGGGACTTCCCAATGACATGTCCATGAGCCAAAGAAACTGTGTTTATTTATAAGTCTCAGATATGCTGTTATAATAGCCCCAAGTGGACTTGTTCTCCCACCTGCTCTGTAAGTTAGGCAAGGCATGTGTTTTTAGTCCATTGCATAAAGCTCTAAGAACCACAGCAATGTCCTTGGACGTCACTGGGCTGGTTACTTAGCAGTGGAGTCCAGGATGGAACATAAGCCTCCAGGCTTCTGCATCAGCACCCACCCCCTCTCCTCCTCACCCAGCATTCCCTGCACTCCACATCCACGAAACAACTTGCGCATGAGTGACGGCAGGCTCCACATCCTACCTGGCCCTGGCAGGCTCTCATATTTTCTCCTCTTTTATGAGCATCCCCCTTTAGTGAGTTGGCTTAGCCCAGACTTCTTCAAAATGCATATGGCTTCGCAGCCAACCCCCTTCCTTGACCCTACACACCCTGTTTTCCTAATTAGCTTTCACTCGCCCTAGCATTTATTGAAGTCTGCTCTGTGAGAGTTCTAGAGTGCAGTCTATTTGTACACTAGAATTTTCCTCTGTGTTTATCTTATTTAAATTCCGGGCAGCCGTGAGAGTGGGGATCATAATGAATCACTCTGGGTATTTTTCCACTGAAAATTAATCCAGGGACTTCTAAGAGGCTGGGGCTTATGTGGAAATGCAGCTCCCTGGATTCAGGGATGCTTTGTGATATGTTAGGGGGCTGGGAGCCACAGGCGAGGTCTGTTGCAGCCATTCCATCTAGTCCTTTGTGCAAGAGCAACTATCAAGCCCTCTGAAGAGCAGAAGGGCATAAGCCCTACCTCCACACAATGACAGTTCACTGCACAGGGCTCTTTACCCTGCAGAGCCAAGTTGCTGGGTGAGGTAGAAATTGGCCTGCCCTCGGATAATCCTGAAAACTATGCTTTCTTAAAAGTTAAACCAGAAGAGCCCCATTGTCACCACTGTCATCTGGGACCTGTGACCCTAGTCCCTCATTGGCTATATACCCTCTCTACAGGATAAGTTCACACAGTTACAATCATATGGCTACCTAGAAGCCAGGTTTTTTTTACCTAGACCATAAGATTCAAATGGTCCTGAGTCTGTTTAGCAAAGCTGCACAGAGCACTTCCCCAAACACAGACATAACCAGAGGACACTCAGTCGAGCAGGATAGAGTATCATACAGTTATATAGAGGCCTTTGTAGGAAGGCTGGAGCAGGGCTGGGGATAGAAGATGGGCTCCAGCCAGCATTTCTCATGCAAGAGCTTGAAATCTGAACCAGGCTGTCCATATCCTTTTAAGGGTACATTTGCTCTACTGAGAAGATAAAATACTTCAAATTCAAAAACATGCTAACTTGACATTACTTTCCTTTGTTTAGTCATGTGGTGTGTGTGCCTCAATCTACCCTCTTGACCAGGCCTAAAAATGTTATACATCTTGAGACACTGAGCTTAATGCACACACACACACACACACACAGAGAGAGAGAGAGAGAGAGAGAGAGAGAGAGAGAGAGAGAGTTCTATAATCACAGCTGAAGGTGATGGGAGGAGGGAACCCTATACCTGCACACCTCTATCACACCGGAGAGTTCCTATATGGTCTTGCCCTCTGCTGTCTCTCTCCTCAAACTTCCTCTCTTCTCGATTGCTGCTTTTTTTTTTTTAATTTTATGTGTACGGGTGTTTTGCCTGCATGTATGTGCATCATGTGTGTGCAGTACCCGAAGAGACCAGAAGAGAGTGCCAGATTCTTTGGAACTAAAGTTATAAACAATTGTTATTTGCCATGTGGGTGCTGGGAATTGATCCCAGGACCTCTGGAAGAGCTTTTAATCACTGAACTGTCTTTCATGCCCTCTCCCCTCTTTCTTTAGTTCCATTAAGCTCTTCACAACATGCACACATGTGTAGGTGTGTGTATACAGAAATACACACACCATGGATAAAATCATCTTGCAAAGACAGTTTTGACCTGTTAGGATTGCATTTGTACAAAAAGAAGGAGAAGGAGAAGGAGAAGGAGAAGGAGAAGGAGAAGGAGAAGGAGAAGGAGAAGGAGAAGGAGAAGGAGAAGAAGAAGAAGAAGAAGAAGAAGCCAATTTTTGTAGTCTAAGAGAGATGAGATATCATCAGAACATGGATGTATAACAGGCCTGATCACACATAAGCTGACATTGGACTGTACAAAACAGAACAGTCAGCTGAAAGATCACAATTCCCATTCTTTGCCCAGGCCCAGGCCAGGCCAAGATAAAGTCATGAGTAGCTTGGTGTGGTTACACACAACTATAATCCTAGCACTTGGGAGACTGAGGCAGGAGGGTTTTGAATTTAAGGGTAACCTGGGCTACTTAGCAAACAAAACTGTCTCAAAAAAAAAAGTCACTCCTAAACATACCTATTATGAAGACTTTATGTGACAGACAAGCCTTCTTTTGGTGGTCTCCATGGTAACATACTACTAGAGACCTAGACTCCAGTGACCCCGAAACCCCCCTCCCTGCCCCATCTCACTTGTAGGCACACTGGGTGGTGATGGGGAAACCCAGCCCACGTACATCTCTTCTACCTCACCCACGGCACCACAAGGGCCAACTCACCACAGAGAAGCTATGCAGGGTCTGACTGCCCATGAAGGTCAGCACCCCTCTCACCTGTGCCCACCCCTCCTCTGTGGATCTGTTGTACAAATACAAGCCTCTCTGCCAAGATGTAAGAACAGTAAATCTTTGCTCTTTCTTTAATTCATGTCCTCACCTCTGCAGACAGTGCTGAGAAAAGCAAACCCTGCAAAATCCCCGAGGAGCCCGCAGTCTAGCAGCCTCTTCCTCCTCCCCTCTGATTAGTCCGAGAAGACACGGGATGAGGTCTGTCTAGTTGATATGGGAGTACAAGTTCCTTCCTCCTCCATGCCAGACCAAGGAGAATGGGAAGAAGAAAAGTATTTGTGGTCTTTATGCAGAGAAAACACTCATTCAGTTGACTTGGGGTGGGGGGAGGCAGAGTCTAGGGTATAATGGAGTGATCTAGGGAGGGCCCGCATTAAGTCTCAGGTCTTGCCTATCCTTGAACACTTTGTGTTGGGGCACAAATGTTGATCAGATGTCTTTACAGCCTTTTGCCTGGTGCCTTCTGTTCCCCCAGACCCAAGGGCGTGGTTCTTAAGGTGCTGTGAAACCGTAAGCAAGCTGATTTCTTTGGATCTACCCAAGAAACTAACTCAAGGTGACCCAAGGGATTTTGAAGGGCAGATAGCTCAAGAGGCAGCAGAGTCTTGAGTTAATGTGACAAGGGCAATTCCACACAGACGACCTTGTTCAGATCCCTGTACTGACCAAAGTCCAGGGAGACAAGTTGTTCTGGTCAGCACATCCCCATGTGGTTAGAAACCCAGATCTAACTCTGGCAGGAATATTGTTTCCAAGTATCATGTGCAGGTGCTCCCTAAAAGTGAGTTCAGAGGGCAAGCCCAGGGTGATATTTCTGCTATGCTGGAGTCCTGCCCTGTTCCAGAGGAAGAACGTCAGTAAGGGACCTTTCTCTCCCTTTCTCTACCCACCCACCCCACCCCCAATTCCTTTTGGTCCTCTAGCTTAGTCCCTTCCTGTACCAAAAAAGCCACAGGTCTTCCCAGAATCCTTCCATCAGTGTAAACACCAAGCTAATACCTGCCTACTCCTCCTCCCCCTTTCCCAGCCTTGGAGTGTATGGGCAAACCCATCCCCAGACCCCAGGAATGGGAGCTTCTGCCTCTCTGCTTCCCCAGGAATTGCCAGATGACAGAAAGATATAAGAGTTACAAGAGGAACTGGAGAGATGGCTCAGCAGGTAAGAGCACTGACTGCCCTTCCAAAGGTCCTGAGTTCAAATCCCAGCAACCACATGGTGGCTCACAACCACCCATAATGAGACCTGACCCCTCTTCTGGAGCGTCTGAAGACAGCTACAGTGTACTTATATATAATAATAAATAAAATCTTAAAAAAAAAAAAAAAAGAGTTACAAGAGCCACTAACCACACTGGATTCTGGTCCATACAGAAGGAAGCAAAGAGAGTAGAGCCCAGTCCGCACCGTTTGCTGTGTCTTGCAAAGAGAGCAGTAGACCTGAGCTGTTGAGACAATGGAGGAAGCAGATGATGGGCAGCCTAAGGGAGTTTGGAAGTACATGGCACAGAGGGTAGAGGGGAGGAAAACAAGAGGAGAATGGGAGGTTGGCCTTTCCAGCAGCTATTGCACCCATGTTTTGTTTTATTTCCACATTTCTTCCATTGCAGACAAGCTCAATGCTTCCAGAAAGAGAAGCCAGGGAAGGACCTATGAATGTCCCTGGGGAAAAGCAGAGCTCCTCCATTGTTCCCAGCAACCATTCTAGAAAGGCAAAAGAGCCAAAGAAAGTGTGGCAGGGGAGAGACATCCCACATGCCCTGGTATCCTTGGGATGACCAAACGTGAACATGTAGATAGGAGGACTCATTCCTATCAAGGTGGGAAGAGCTATGTTCTTGAGAAGTCTCAGAGGCTCCAAAGTTCTGCCCAGGTAGGATGCTAATCCCTGCGAGGGGGCTTGAGGGGCACAGACTTCCTGGTTTATTCATCAGGAAGCCCCTGGTGCTCCTTCAGCAATTACCACTTTCCCTTTCACCCTCATCCCTGGCTCGTCACTAATAATTCATTGCAAATAAGTCTCAATACTCCAAAAAGAGAGTTGGCTTTTCTACCTCCAAATTCCCTACAGAGCTTAACCCATCTGAGCTCCGACATGGTCCTCATTACTCTCTCTCTCTTTGGACTTGAGTTCCCTCCTTGCAGCTATCTCTACCTGCATGCTAGCAAAGGGGGACCCAAGGGAACAGAGCTGGTACAGGCTGCTCACTTCTCCTTCTTTCCCAAGGACCTGTCTAGCAGATGCTAATAAAGGAGAGCAAGGAACTTCTGAGGCCACAGATGGGACCCGCAGTCTGACAAAAGCCACCAGAACTTCTGTGGATGAACAGGAACGTGCTATCGAAAATTCTCATGGTTCTCCTGTGCAAGAGGGCCTTTTGTAAGGATTAAGTTAGACCTTGAACTCAGGGTTCCAAAGGTCTCAGGCAGGAGCCTTTCCTGTGAGTGAGTGTGTGTGTGTGTGTGTGTGTGTGTGTGTGTGTCTGTGCACATGCACACACATGTGTAATTTTTCATGTGTACATGTGGAGACCAGACCTTGACATCAGATATTCTCCTTAACATTTCCTCTCCTTATTCCTTTTAAATGAGGTCTCTTCCTGCACCTAGAGCTCGATAGTCAGGCTAGACTGGCTTGCCAACAAGTCCCAGGGGTCCTACGTCTACCTCTCCAGTACAGCATGTGTCCCTCACTCAGCTTTTTATGTGGATGATAAAGATTGGACATAGGTCCTCATTGGGTCCTCATGCTTGCATGACAAGGACTTTACCAACATCAGGCAGTTTAGAAATACCTGTAATTCCAGATCCATGGAAGCCAGTGCCTTTTAGCATCTGTAGGTGAACACGCACACACCACCACCACCACCATCATCACCATCATAAATATTTTTAAATTCTATTTATTTACAGATGCCATGGGGAACATGTGGAGGTTAGAGAATGGATGCAGAGTTGGTTTTCTTCTCCCACCATTTGGCTTCCAGGTATCAAACTCAGACCATAAGATTTAGTGTTAAATGTTCTTTGCCTGTGAGCCATCATTCTGGCCCCCAGGATCCTACAGGTTGTTGTAGGTAAGCAGGTGACTAGGTCAGGTGATCCGATCAAAAACCTTCCAGTTCTATACTTCTGTGCAGAACTGGACCATTTCACTCACCCATGTGTGAGCTAGGAATGTGGGTTGATATAGTAAAGGGACCCAAATTCACCTCCTAGTTCGCTAGTGCCTATGAACTAGCATTTTTATAGGAGACACTAAATCTTCCTGAGCTAATCTTGTTGTCTGCAGAATAGGGTGGATAAAATAATACCTTTACCACATAGATGCTGAGATCACACACATCAACAGGTTTTCTAAACTGCCAAGTACACTCACATGTCATTGATAATTGGAGGGCCATGGGGCTATAATAATCATAACCATTTCCCTTTAACCAAATGGTGTTTGTAGCTGTCATATGAAATATAAAAATGAGCATAGCCTGTGGATTTGCTTTTAACTCCTCCCTTCCCAGGGGAAACCTCTGTTCACTGCCTCCTTAGGGGAGGAGCCAGGGAGAAAATGTTGGGCTCGGGCTGGAGGATGAAGGCACTGGGCCACCCACCAGAACTCTCTCTGCATAGACAATGTGAGAGTTGACTTTCAGCAACTTTTTTCTACAGGTAATGAAGCCAAAAGTAAATTGAGGCCTTTGTGTTTCAGTGCATTGCCTGTAAAGAAAGAAGATAGACCCTCCAGGAAGAATAATTACTTGGGTAAACCCTCAACAAATATGCTGATAAACTCACAAAGTTCTTGCTACTGCTCAGTGCTAATTGCATTTCCCTGGGTAATCACCATGAAAAATTCATTGAGGTTTTTTGGGAAAGAAGATAGCCATTGCATTTTAATTGCTAGAAACCAGCAAATGAGGAAGAGGGTTCTCTGGGAAAATGCTAACTGGGAATAAGCTCAGGAAATGATCTCCCCAAGCTGAAAGACTTTAGTTCCCCCAAAAACAGAGCTAAGGGGGAAAGCTGAACTTTGTGAGGAAGCCAGCCTTCCCTAGGAGCACTGACTTCCTTCAGTGCTCAAACTCAAAGCCACAGACCCCCCTAACAATTGGTCTCTTTGCTGCAGATGGTGACATATATGTCTAGCTAACTTAAAGAATTTAATAATGAGGAACCTGCCAAAAGTTGATGAGTAGCTAAGTTTCAAGAAACAGGTATAGGAGGAAATTTGTATTTCTCTTCAGTAACACCTGTGACAGTGATGGCTAGTCTTCACTGTCAGGTACGCTGGATTTTGAATCATCTGGGAGACATACCTCTAAGTATGTCTAAGAAGGGCTTTCCTGAGAGGTGTAACTGAGTCTTGTCCTGTACATTAGTGCCTATACACCATGGCTGAGGTCTGAGACAAAAGCCCCAACATCTTCTCTCCCTGCTTCCTGACACAGTAGCACCTCACACTCCTCAGCACAGTGGATGGCACCTTTTGCCTCTGAGTCAAAATAAGTTCCTTTGGCCGTGTATTTTTGTCACATTAGCTAATACAAAGTTGGGAGAGCTCAACCAAGATTATACATAATTTCTGTTTAATAACAAAACTCTTTCAACCAATTTACAGAAATGTCATTTGAAAAACAGCATCCTAGCCCAACTGCATCCTTCTTACCCTGTAGACTTCTGCCTGGTGCAGAGCTACTAGATTACCTCAGAACAGGACCAGCACGGGGAGGGGGAATCTTGACTTCCACGCCTTTACCTGAGCTTGTCCAACCTTAACCTTATCTGCATTGTAACTATGGAGACAGGGCATCCTCTAAAGTTGGACTTAGCCCTCCAGTGGCCCCACATCTCCAGCATCCCCCAGTGGATGCACGTGGGGTGTGGGGAGAGCAGAGGAGCCTCTGCTGTCTCTTCTGTCCTCTTATCCCTTCCTCTCACCATCATTCCCAGTCTAGCCCCAGACTCCTTTTCCTGTTGTGGAGGTTCTCAGATGAGAAAGATGAACTGGAAGTCAGGGCCTTTGGGGAGGGGCCCAGTGACCCAGATGCTGGCCCCTAGTCTGGGATGATCCATGGAAGGTCCACAGCTCGGCTGCGTCACAGGTGGCTGCTGCGGCTGCTTCGGCTAACGGACCTGCCGTAGAGTCAAGAGACAGAGGCTGCAGGGTAATAAGGCTAAGGAGAGCAATATCATCTAACATGGAGTCACCATGTGGCTCTACCTCATGCCAGGCAGGTGACAAGATCTTGTGTACCCAAGACTGCTCTGGAACTCTAGCCAAAGATGACATTAAACCTCAAATCCTCCTGTGTCCATCTCTTAAGCATTCCAAATACACATGTGCACCACCATGTTCCGTTTACAAAATGTTGAGGCTCAACCCCAGGACCCCTTGAATGCCAGGCAAGCATTCTTCCAACTGAGCTCAATCCCCTTAAGTGACTTTTATTAACACATCACATTAAGAAGGTAGACTTCTCTCTGTCTTTCAAATGAGCCCACACATATCTACTGCTCTAGGGTTTTTTTTAATAATATTTAAGTATGGACGCACACCCCATAAGCTATGTATGCTGTGTGCTAATGGTTCTGCACCCCAGCCTTGGGGAAGGAGGCCGTCCATTATCACAGCTTGTGGGGGACTACCTAATACAAATATTGTGCTTTTTCGAACCTTTCTGTGGTATGGGGTATGGGAAAATTGTGGGTGCACCTGTGAAAGTCAGAGGACAACCTCGGGTGTCAGTCTACACCATTCATCCATCTGAGACATACTCTCTTCTTGGTTGCTGGTACACCAAGCAACAGCCTGTGAGACTCAAAATATCCTGTCTCTGCCTCCCATCTTGCTTAGGAGTGTATATATATATATATATATATATATATATATATATATATATATATATATACACACATACCATACCCTCCTATGACCCACCCCAGCTTTCCATGAGTTCTGGGGATTCGAATTCATTTCACTTATATTACAAGTATTTTACCCACCCTGTCAACCAAATACTACGCTTTGACATGCACTGTCACACTCAGTCCTCTCTCTAAACGGAAACGGATTCAACCTGAGAGTCATGCAAGACTTTAACTGCTAAGTCCTGAGATCTCTCTGTAGAGTATGAAATGCAGCTGCTGGTATCTGCTTTCGAAGCCATGGATGAATGATGTTGGAGTAGATGATAGAGCAGTAACACTGTGGATACCCACCCCAAGCCTAGCCAGGCTCAGCACGAGTTCTCTTCTAATCCCCACCAAAGAGTAAAACACAGCCAGGGTGGTTATGACAAGAAACCATGGGCTTACTAAGAGTAGGGGCTTGCCAACAGTCACCCCCCCAAAGGCAGATCTAGGTCCCAAACTCAGTTTACCCTTTCCCAACTAGTGCTTAAATTACTAGAAATCTGGTGGGTTTGTGTTATAAGTGTCCTTTCTTTCTCCTCCCTCTCTGGTGAACAGTCCCTAGCCCCATTTCTAGCCTTCATAAGCACCACCACCACCACCACCCCGCAGTGTCCTGGGGCAGATTTTCAGAAACTAGGGCTGCTCTCCTGGCCCACACTCACCTGCACGGTGTCATGGATCCAGTCCAGGAACTCTGCTACCTTGGCATAGACACCTGGGTGATTGGGCTCTGCACAGCCACGACCCCAGCTGACCACCCCTACAAGGTGCCACATGTCACCACTGGGACATACCAGGGGTCCCCCGCTGTCTCCCTGAGGAATCCAGGTATGAAGACACAAAGAAACAAAAGTCAGACCCTCCTGGTGGAATAGCACCAGGAAATGAATTCTCCTGGAGGAGAAGGAGGCTCCTCCTTTTTCACATTATACCTATAGACTTCACCTTCCATAACACTCTAGTATGAAGTCCCTAGGTGGTCTGGCTTCCCTAACCCATGTGCACTCACCAGGAGACCAAGCTGCCTCGAGTCTCCTGTCCCCTCCTTCCACCACCAGCAAGTCCCCTGTTCCTCCCTCCTCCACCAGCCACACCTGGCATGCGTCTGCCCTTCCGTCCAGGTAGCCAGCACACAACATGCGGTGTGTAAGTACCCCACCGTACATGCATGAGCTGTTGCAGAGGTGGGTGCTGAGCAGGGGTACCATTGTGTCCTGCAGTGTATCTGAGCTATGAGCTGTAGGAGACACAGAGAAAAGCTGCAGGGTACCAAGCCAGGCCAAAAAGGCAGAACATCAAGAAAGAGAAGAGTCATAGCTCCTCAGGACACAAAGACCCAAAGAGGGAAGACTGGGCAAGGCTATGGACCTGGGCCAAAGGACAAGAGTCTTCCAGACTCCCAGCTGGGAATGAGGAGGCCAAGGGGAAGATGCAGTCTACCAAATTCTGAGGCCGTGATGCTCCTGGGGCCAAAAGCAGGAGAATGAAAGGGCCTGGGCTGAGGGAAATGTTCAGTGGTTGCTCTCCATAGGAATACCCAGGCAGGGGAGTACTCAGGAGTCACCAAGGGAGGAAAAGAGGTGCCACTGTCAGGAGACCAGGGGAGGGGGAAGTGCTGAAGTTTAGAAGATGCTCCCCCCAACACACACTTTATACTGAGGGCCCTGGGAGCTCACTCACTATGGCTGGAGTCGGTGTGGCCCCAGCCAGACACCCAGCACTGCGACCCCCGTGGAAAGTGCTGCTCCTTGGCCGGCAAGCACACAGCGCCCACAGTGTCTGTGGAGAAGCACATAGCTCTGGTCCTGGCTCAGGCTAGGCTTCTCTCCATCAGAGCCTGTGTGAAGATTCTCCTCCTCTGCTTCTCACCAGTCCTGGGACCTAGCCTCTACCACCAAGCTTACTGGACAGAGAGATGGGTTGAACAATGTACCACCTTGGGGAGGGAGGTGAAGGTATGGCACCCCCTAGAGGTGGGCAATGAATTCGGCTGTTCTTCCCCAACCTGGGGGCTGGGAGGAGAATGGAAATTCTTCTGTCTCTGAATACCAAATTTCTAGCAAGACCATTTGTAAGAATGGGTCGTCTCCTCCAGAATGACTGACCCTTCTTGGGACTATACTTCCAGAAGTGTGTGACATATTCTATGAGTGGAACCAAATTTGATTTTTAAGTTGTACATTGGCATTCCACAACATAGACACACTTCCTTGTAACTGCATGGGGAGAAAGATTCCAGTTGGTGTTGGACCACACCCCTCATGATGCTGTCACTCTCCCGTCTAACTTGAGGGTAATCCTGGCTCCTCAACTTTTACAGAAGGCTCCCAACCTAGAATTTTAAGACTATCTTGTTTTCAAATTACAGATCTGTGTGTGTGAATTCACAAATGTGTATGTTTGGGACTTTGAGTGCATGCACATGTGTGTGTGTTTCTATTGACTTCTGTGTTTCTTGAGAATGTATGTCAGAGCATGCAGGTAGGTGGTTGCAGAAAGACCCTTGTTGGGCAGGTACTGTGGCAGGAGGAGCCCTGACCCTGGACTCAGGGGTCTATTTACCCTTCTCGAAACGTCAGTGTTCTTGTCTGTATATGATTTCTTCATTGAAGTCATTATGCAGTTTGAGAAAATAAATAAGAAATCTCTTTTCCTGTAATGTGTCACAAAGTGGCTGGACTTGGGTCCAGCCTGGGAACAAGAGTGGAGCCAGCTACTCGTAGAGAAAGCATAAGTAAAGGACCTCAAAGCAAATGCCACCTGCAGCCCCGCTATGAAAGGGGCCTTGTGAGTGTGATTTCAGTCTCAGGAAAATGCACACACCCTATCATCCCCACGATGGGCTTAAGATATGCAGTGCTACAGGAAGTCTTGGGAGTCAGTCTTTGCTCCTTAGACACCACTGCACCCAGCCCGCTCATTCCAAAGCCAGAGCCTCACCTGAGAAGTTGATTGGTGTCCGGAGCTGCAGCAGAGCCACATCATAGTCATGGTTCTGGGCACTGTACAAAGGGTGGGGAATGATCTTCTCCACCATAGCTCCCTGGTATTGTCGGACAGCACCGTGGCTGACCAGCCCTGCATGAACCCGCCAGCTGGATAGGCGGGACAGCCTGAAACTGCACATAGAGACCTACTGAGCCCAGGCAGGGAGGAAGGGTGAAGGGAAGGTGGAGAGAAGTATGGTGGTAGGTGGAGGGAACTCCCTAGGGAAACCATTAATGACCACTGTCTCAAGCCAGGGAGCCCCTGGAACCCAGAAATCATGGTTCTTAACATTATCCCCAGTGGCTGGCAAGACACTGGGCATGCAGAAGTTGTTCAGGTCTGAAAGACTGAAAGACAGTTCAGGCAGCAAAGTGCTTTCCCCATGCAAACGGGAAGAGCTGAGTTCAAATCCCCGAGCACCCACATAAAAAGCCAGGCATGGTTGTATATGTCCATAGTCTAACACTAGGGAGGCAGAGATAGGCAGATCCCTGGAGCGTGCTGGACTACCCACATACACACACGAAGATGTAGACACAGACACATAATTTAAAATTAAATCTTAATTAAATTAATCTCACACACACACCCGCATCCACCGCCAAGACTCACCTGTACATGCAGTGGGCAGCAGTCACTACCCAGTGTGGTGCCAACACAGAGGCTCCACATGTGTGCCGGGAGCCAAGCATCACGCTAGCTTGCCATGGCCAGCGCCCAGAAGCCACAGCTTGGCCGCCAACTATTCGAGAAGCCAGAGGCCTTGCCCCACACTCTGCAAACAGAAAAGGCTGGGATGGAAAGAAAAAGTGCCGAGTGCAGAGGGAGGGCTGGGGTAGACAGCTCGCCTCTATTATTCTTAATATAAGTAGGGGGACAGGAAGATAACTATATTGGTTACTTCAGCCTGTGCACCTGCTGAGAGCAGGGACTATGTCTATGGGGTCGATGGAGCTCTCATGCCCATCCCACTGTACAAATCAAAGTGCCCAGGCATGATGGGTTCGAGAAGGGACTGATGAATAGACAGGTGTGGGGCAGGAGGGATGGCTCAGTGGTTAAGAGCACTGACTGCTCTTCCAGAGGTCCTGAGAACCACATGGTGGCTCACAACCATCTGTAACGGGATTCAGCACCCTCTTCTGATGTGTCTGAAGACAGTGACAGTGTATTCATAAATAAAGTTAAATAAATTAAAAAAGAAAAAAAACAATAGACAGGTGTGTGGGAAAGTGGGTGAAGGAGCCCTGTGCAATGTTTATCATTTGGCTCTAATGCACTGCCCACCCCTTAGTCTCTTGAAGCCACTAAGAGTTTGCCTCTTTGTAACCAATAATAATGCCACTTATAGCATCCTTCTTCAAAAGGAAGGGGCAGAGAATGGCAAAAGCGAAGTAGAGAGACCATCGGCCCAGCACAGGGGCTGATGGGACACATGAGAGACATCAAAGGACCCTATTTAAGCAGGTTGTATCTGCAAGGAGCCTGACAGAAAGGCAAGGACACCCCCAACCCAACTCACATGCACACACACGGAAATCTGAGCGAGCCCCTCCATACAGCAATTCCACACTCGGGAGAACTGGAAGACTCCCTCCCTCTTGCCACCAACCTCCTGATCACAGGATGTGACTCACCAGAACACTTGAGAGAAACAATTCGGCCAGAAGGACAGTTAGCACTGCAAAATAGGGGTGATCCTAAGATGCTGGGCAGTGCCACATAAAGGCCACATATACCCAAGGGTATGGGGAGTGGTCAGGGGTCCCTCACAGTTTTGCTTTGCTTTCTTAAGACAGTATATCATGGGACCCAAGCTGGTCCCAAACTCACTCTATAGCCAGGGATGGTCTGACCTTGCCACGGCTTCCCAAGTGCTAGGGTTACAGGCCTTTGCCACCACAATCAGCCTAGCTCCATGGTTCTTAAAGCCATCCTGTAGTCCCAACCTTAAGATTGCCACCATTTTTACCATTTTCTCCCACCCTTCACAAACAACCGGGCCCATCCCAGGACAGCAGCCTGCCCATTCCACCCCAGCATCCAGAGGGAAACAGAAAGCCTTCACAGTCCTGGAAGACCTGCTTGGATAGGATCCATATTTACCACAGAGAACTGACAAATGAGAAAGGCCAGCTGTTTCCATTGCTCTGAGTGACTAGGTGCTCGTGAATGGCCATGGTGTTTTGAATGAAAAGAGCCCTCCACCCAGGCCTCCTCAGGGCTGGGCCTCTTCTCTGTCCCAGGCTCTTTATCCAGGGCCTGCATAGACATGCTCTTCTTCTTGTGTTCCTTCCTGTCCCTTAGCATAAAACCCAACTCTGCCTTTTTGATCTGACATTCTCGCCTTGCCCTTCCCATCTCTTCCCTCTGACAACTCACTCCCTGGTCCACTTGGCTTCTACTTTCCTAACCCTGTAGCCCTTCTGCCCTCCTGGAGGACTTGGGAATTCCACAGGGAAAAGGGGACAGCTGGGGGTCTATCACTCTGCCTCCAGGGCATTCCTAAGAGTGGAGCTGAGGCTTCTACCTGCCCCCACCCTCGAGGCTTCAGGCAGTTTGAAGGTGCCTAAGCCGGACAAAGACTTCCTGGTTTGTGCTGCCTAGAGCCAAGTGAGAGGCTTGGTCCGTTCTGAGTCTCTCTTTGGGATGCTCTCTTTTGCCCTTCTGCTGAGACAGCAGAATTATGCAAGCCAAGCGTAGCCACATGGGTCCCCTGACCTGATGTCATGAGCCTGGCCCCAAATTGGCTGTTTATTGGTCATACTGCCTTGGATAAGGCTGTTTAAACCTCGCTGAGCCTCAGTTTCCCTACCCGTAAAAGTGAACTATGGTTTGAATACAAAATGACCCACCAAAAGTTCACCGGCAGAGCGCCTGGCCCTCAGCCCGTGGCGCTGTTTTTAGAAGTTCTGGCGATTTTAAGCAGTAGAGCCTACCTAGAGGAAGCAGGTCACTGGAGGCATGTCCTTGAGGGTTATAGCTTATCCTAAGCCCAGCACCCTCCCTTTTCTGTCCACATAAGCAGCCTCCTCCTGTACCCTTTCCTGTCACTGTGACCTAGCACAGGGAGCCAAGCCCTCACTGGCTGAACCATCTACAGTTGTAAAGCAAAGAGGCCTTCCTTCCCTTACACTGCTTTCCATGACACGAATTTGGTCATAGCAACATAAAGCCAACAGAGGGGGTATAAGAGGACTATTCTGAATCCTGTTCCAGAAACTAACAATCTTGGGAAGAGGGCAGTCTTGGCTTTAGTTTTTGACTGTGTGTGTGTGTGTGTGTGTGTGTGTGTGTGTGTTTGTTTGTTTTGAGTTATGTCTCCTGTATCCCAGGCTGACCTCAAACTCTATTGTGATGAGCTTGCTGACCCTCCTGCCTCTACCTCCTGCTTAGAATTTAAGCAACAACACCTTACAGTTTATTCAGTATTAAGGACTGAACCCAGGGCTTTGTGTGCTAGGCAGGCACGCTACAGCCTCTGCGCTACACCAGCCCTTAATTGTGCTTATAACAGGGCATGTTACCGTATAACAGGGCATGTGACCCGGGTTTGTTGCCTCTGACTGGGAAATGGTCTTCTCTGCCCACACCCTCACTATCAGGTTCCCCTGCAGGAAGGAAGATCTTTCTTGACTGCCCACCTAACCCACAAAGCCCTACCTGGGCTGCCATGCCTCCTCTACAAGGCCTCCAGGTCTAGCAGAGAGTTGAGCAAACTCCTGGGATCTGTTGAGCTTGATATCAGACAGATTCACGGCCTTGTGTTGAGTGAGCCTGGGCAGAGGATGAGAAAACAGGAGGAAGTCGACTTCCAATTGTAGCATGAGCGAGGTCAGGGGGTCAGAACCACACTGTGCGTGAATACAGCCGTGGCAGCACTGAGCATGAAGCCAGAGCATGAAGGTGACTTCTGAAGGCACATTCCCAACCCCTGTCCCCCCCACAAACCATCCAGCCCTGCAAGTCTGGCTGTTACCTGATATGCCCAAGACTTTTGCAGATGCGCATGCCCAGAGCGGGGCTCCAGCCCTCGTGACAGACCAGGAGCCAATCCGGCCGAGCCCTTACTTTCACTTGAAGCAGAAGATCCTCTCCATTTAATCTGAAAGATACTAAACACCCCTCCCCGTGTGAAAACCCTCCTGCTGCCCAGTCCAGAGGAGCTGGACACGTGGGTCACCCCAGGTCGGCTTCCTTGCTCCCCTGGGTGCCTGGTCAGTTCTGAAAACAAAAACTACCTTGTTGTAGATATTTAAGTTCTGTGTTTTGACCGTGCGCTTTAAAAGGCGCTCTGAGGCAAGTGAAATGACTCAGCAGATAAAGACACTTGTACTTGTCATCAACCTTGACAAACTGTGATCGAAAGAGAGCCGACAAATTGTCCTCTGACACCCCACATTCATTCAGTGGCAGATGCACACAAACACACACACACAAAGTAAAAAAAAAAAAAAAAAAAATAGGGATGTCCTGCCACACTCTTAACTACAACAGCCCTACAAGGAGGCATTTACCTCCCTCAACAGAGCAGATATGTAGGCACAAAAGTGAAGGCAACTTGTCCAAGACCATAAGATCAAGAAGGGATGGATCCAGGACAGAAGCCAAATAGTATAACAATAATAGTTAATATTTATAAACTTCTTTTTCTTCCCATGTTGTTATAGATTCTCTCTCTCTCTCCATCTCTCCCTCTCTCCCTCCCTCAGTGTAACTGTGTTTGGAGACAGTCTTGAATAAGATAATTAAGATTAAACAAAGGGCCTTGTTCTACAGCTTCATTGACAAAACGCTTTACTACAGTTCACTTAGCCCTGGATTTGATTCCCAATGCTGGGTGTGGTGGAAGCTGCCTGTAATCCCTACACTCTGGAGGTAGAGGCAGGAGGATCCTGCATTCAAGCCCATCCTTGGCTTGAATACTGAGTTAGAGGCCAGCTTGGATACGTTAGACACTTAAAGATGAAGTGAGGACATGGGGTGCTGGTCCAGGTGGGCCAGTGTCCTTAGAGGAGACACCAGCTCGTTCATTCTTTCCCTCCCCACTTCCCAGAACAGTAGATACTGTAGGAGGATTCTGTGGAGAGCCAGGAAGAGAGCCCTCACCAGGAACCAAGCTGCCAGCTCCTTGTAACTAGCATCCACTCTGTGAGAAAATAACCCCGCACACCCGCTGCCCCGTCTGTAGTGCTCTGTTATGGCAGGCCAGGTGACAGATACAAAGGCTCACAACTAAAGCTTCTTTTATGAGTTTGCATGCTTTCTTATTACAACTGAACACAGTAAATTCTTTTCATTTTCACTGTGCATAGAAAGAAACAGAAGCTCAAAGAAATAATGTACCCAAGGCCATGCATCTAGCAAAAAAAATATAAGAAAACCCCAGGCTTGATCTAACTTCTGTAACTCTTTCTAACATCCAGCCTTTGGACAGCATTGTAATGTGTGAACCCCACCTCTTACCTGGAAGAATGGACAGTGGAGTCAGCCAGAAGACAATACGGAGTGATGTCCCCAGATGTGTTCTGGTAGCCCTGTTGTTCACACACTGCCACCCTGTACCACTAGCTCCTCTTCCCCAGCCCCCAAACCCCATTGCTAGCTCACACTACCCCAAATGACAAGCCTCCATTTCTCTACTGGCCTGGCCACCTAACCACACACCAGCTAAAGATTAGAGGACTCCTCAGGGAAGTCTACAAACCCTAAATCCGAGCTCAGTGCCACCAGGGGGTTCCTTGTCACAAACCCCATAGTAGAGGAAGAGATAGATGGGTGATTGCAAACTGCTGGCCCTTCATTTCGGTCCTGAAGCAGTAAAGGACCCTAAGCTAGAGCAAGACTGCATCCTGTAGCTTTGAGGACAACGCCCACCTGCTTTGGGAAGAGATGGAAGGAGCTCTTCCTCACTGATCACTCCTGGACAGCTCAAAGTCATCTCCTCCTCCTGCAACGTCCCAGAGATGGATGGAGAGGCAGTCGGCCATAGATACAATACTTGAAGAAAGTGCAGAGAAAGTTACAGAGAGACTGGGAATAGGAGGAACATTCCCCAGAAAGGCTCAACGTGCTTAGGAAGTTAGTACTGCAGTAGGGGTAGGCCTGCCTCCTAAAGAATCTCTATCAGCCACATTGACTATAGACAGACCTCAATCAATCAGTAAGAGGGACACAGGACTGTCTGTCAGACTATCCTGTGTTTCTATTTGTCTGCCTGTCTCTCACTAAAAACAATTTCTACGTGGGAATATGGGGAAACCTGACCAAAACCATGGATCATCCACAAAGTGACAGGACTGTAAGGCTAAGCTGTTCTCTCTATGACCCTTAAATCTCTCCATTCCATGGGTAACCCCTTTTCTGTCTAGCTGTCTTCACAGCACAGATAACAGAGAGGCTTATCCATCTACACATAGTGCCTTTTCAGTACCTGCTTCTGTCTCCAGGCTCCCCCCAGATCCTGTCTTCCTCCCCTCTTCAGACAGAAGGACCCAGCACTGACCTAAGAGCCATGAAGCAATGCCTGCTCCAGCCAGCAGCCCCAGGGCGCCCAGTATTACACAGCCACGTTGCAGGCAGCACCAGCGTTGGGACTGAGAGACTATGAGAGAAGCAGAGAGCTGTCTGGGTTGTCTCCTCCTGCCAACAAGCTTTACTCAACCTTAAGATTCTACCAGGAGCCTGCCCCCAAGGGATAGAGCCTGGTCTGGTCTCTGAAGCCCAGACCCCACTCGGTCCTGAAGCGGGAAACAGCAAGTGAGAGATAAAAAATGAGATGTCCCTCATCCTCACACTGATCCAAGAAGAGCTTAAGGGATGGAGGAAGAGCATCCTTTGCTGATCCCATCCTGTCCCTCCCTAGTAGCCAGCCCAGTATGACTTACTGGGTTGCCGCTGGCCTCCCAACTCCATTCTGAAGATCCCAGGCTCAGCACCCTCTTCCGTGCACCGAATTTCCATTGGGCTTTGGTCATCCAGTGTTGGACTCTGGAGAAATAGTGATTGGAGATCCAGCAGCCCCACACCAGGGATGCCAAGAGAAGACCAAGTTCTCACCAAATTCCCGTGTCTAGTCTCAGCCCTGCCCCCCCAGGCTATCTGTAAGTCTCTATTCATCTTAGAGATGCCTATCCAGGCCCCTTCTGCTCTCTTAACCCCTAACCCCATTCATTTTGTTCTCATCCAGCTGCAACAGCAAGGAGAAAACTGGAATCCAGACTTGCTCCACTGCAGAGCCCATGTTATCCATTAACCATGCTCTCTCTTCTTGCCTCCTGTGAGCATCCAAAAGGTTACCCCCTGAGGCATGCCAATATCCTACTCTAGACACCTCCATTCCTTCCTGTCTCAGAAAAAGAGGACGGATACACACACACATGCACACATACACACACGCATCAATCATTCCCCAAAAGTATTTGGCAAAAGTTCATAAGCCACCATAAAAGACATGCTAAGTAATTCAGTGTAAACCATCATTCCTCAAAGAATTCTCAGTCTTGTCCCAAACACAAGACATGGTACACGTCAAATTACCACAAAGAGTTCAGGTAAAAGCACCAATGGCATTCAAAAGATGGAGGTGGTTTTTCTCCAAGACAATCAAGGAAGGCTTCTAGAGGGGACAGTCTCTAAGGCAGGGTCCTCTTCAGTGAGTGAGGCTTGAGTTGATGTATTTCTGTCAGGCATTGTGTGGTCTGGGCAAAAGATATTGATGAAGCAAAGATGGTGTGGTTAAGAAAGAGAGGAGCAGGATAGCTCCCATGTACACCAGAAGAATCTGACCCATGATGAGCAATGAAATAACGTAATTACAAACACGGAAAAGTTATGAACTCCATAACTAGGTCTTCATCTATCCTGTGAACTTAAATAACTCAGACCACCACTCCAAACTTTAATCATTTATCACTCATAAAATAAGAGTGATAGATAACTCCTGCCTCCCAGTGATTAAACTCCCATCCTAGTGTCCTCTAGCTGTAGGTGGTCAACCCAATCTTCAGGAAAGGATTAGGTCGCTGGCCTGGCCCATAGTCTCCATGTTGTAAAGCCCCAGTAATCTTTCTAAGATGTGATTATGAAGATGGTGGTCTAATCTTCAAAGTATCCAGTGAATCTTTGCAGCCTCAGCATGAAGCTAAACCTCATGTCAGAGCTCCAAGGCTTTTGGGATCTTGCCCTTCCATATCTCTCCATTCTTGCTCTCCATAGTACTGTGCCATTTTCTGGCACCTTCAGGCTCTCTCACTACATGGATTTTGTGTCTGCTGCCCCCTGCCTCACAGCCTCCCTCTGACCCTTCAGTCATCTCTTCAGGGAATGTCCTTACCTAAAGAAAACTTGTTATTCACTTATATGGGCCTCACTTCTTTTTCTTTCTGCACTGGTCTATGTATACCAAGGACTGGCACAAAAAGGCATAGAGGTAAGGAAAGAGAAAGAAGAAAGGAAGAGAGGGACAGGGGAGGGGAGTAGGAAGGGAGAGAGGGGGGTGAAGAAAAGAAGGGAAGGAGCAAAACACAAGCTACATGTTAATTATAAATAAGAAATACATGTAGGCTGTAAATCCTTCCTCAAGGAATTTGTAATCCAATAGAATAAATATAGCATCTCAGAAGAAGACTCTAGTTGCGTGTGATGGGATATGCCTGAAATCCCAACATTCCAGAGGTGAAAGAGGAGACCCACAAGGCCAGCCTCAGCAGCAGCAACAACAACAGCCCCTAAATTAAAAAGAAGAAGAAGACAGGGAGGCAGAAGCAAGCAGATCTCTGAGTTTGAGGCTAACCTGGTCTACAGAGTGAGTTCCAGGAAGGCCATGGTTATACAGAGAAACCCTGTCTTGATGGAAAAAAAGAAAAAAGAAAAAAGAAAAAAGAAAAAAGAAAAAAGAAAAAAGAAAAAAGAAAAAAGAAAAGGAATGAAGAAACTAGCAACAACTAAAAAAAAAAAAGGACTTAAAAATAAATTGGGACTGGAGAGATGCCTCAGAGGTTAAGTGCACTGGCTGCTCATTCAGAGGTCCTGAGTTCAATTTTCAGCAACCATGTGGTAGTTCACAACCATCTGTAATGGGGTCTGATGCCCTCTTTTGTCATGTAGGCATGCATGCAAATAGAGCACCCATACACACAAATAAATAAATCTTTAAGAAAGAAAGGAAAGGAGGGAAGGAGGGAGGGAGGGAAGGAGGGAGGAAGAGGAGAGGAGAGGAGAGGAGAGGAGAGGAGAGGAGAGGAGAGAAGAGAAGAGAAGAGAAGAGAAGAGAAGAGAAGAGAAGAGAAGAGAAGAGAAGAGAAGGAAAAGAAAAGAATCCAGAAGACAGTTCCATAAAAAGACATTTCCATAGAGGGCTTCCATGAAATCACGAGGGCTTAAATTCTATCTGTAGAACCTGTGTAAACCCAGGGCCTGGTAGCACTTGATTTTAATTCCAGATATCTGGGATTTGATGGCCAGCTAGCCTAGCCAAACCAATAAGAAACCAGTAAGAGGGGGCTGGTGAGATGGCTCAGTGGGTAAGAGCTCCCGACTGCTCTTCCGAAGGTGATAAGTTCAAATCCCAGCAACCACATGGTGGCCCACAACCATCCGTAAAGAGATCTGGCTCCCTCTTCTGGAGTGTCTGAGGACAGCTACAGTATACTTACATATAATAAAATGAAATAAATCTTTAAAAAAAAAAAAAGAAACCAGTAAGATGCTGTCACAAAAAAAAAAAGAGGAAGGAAGGAAGGAAGGAAGGAAGGAAGGAAGGAAGGAAGGAAGGAAGGAAGGAAAAGAAGAATCAAGATAGGTAGCACTTGGCATCTGGAATTGTCCTATGAAACAGCATGCACGCGCTCACACACACACACACACACACACACACACAACACACTGCCATGATTCCTATCTGTAGGTCACCTTTCCCTCTTGACACATTGGATTGTCTCAAGCAGTTGCAAAACCTAAACCATTGACCCAAAGCAATGTTCTCTTAGGTGTGATTTCCAGGTATTCAATGGAACATCTCCAGGGTCTTGCCTCTGCTACCTGTAAACTGGCTTTCTTCACTATTCATCTAGGAAAAGACAAACCTGTCAGCCTCATCCAGCACAGCCCCTCAACTGTCCAAAAGTGGATTTACTAGCCTACCAATGAGCCCCATGCCAGTTTAGACAGCACAGAGGGCAGCAACCCAACCCCTTCCTACAAAGCGAGACACCAGCCCACCTCCCCAACATCATTCATAGCGTTCCAGTCTGTCCCGGAGGGTGGTCCCCGGTCGGTATGAAGACCTTTTCGTATCGAGGGTCACACACAGGATTGTGTGTATAAGGTAGACACGAGTCTCTACTCTCGGTTCCTGTCGTCCGTACCCTTTTGGTCCCTTCACCGATATCCGTACACACCAAAACGAGGTCCGTATATCAAGAAGAGTTCATCTACGGGAGTCCAATCAGACAGCCCATTATAGAAACAATTCTACAGCACACCCAGGCTTTCCTCTTGTCTTAATATCCAAGACACTAGACTTCAAGCCCAGCCTCTCAACTAATCACCTTGTCTCAGGCACTGCCCTGCCTCAAAATACAGCCTGCCCAAACTCACGCTATAACCTGAAAACACAGGCCTTTGCTGGAAAGACATCTCTTTGCTGTACTAAGTAGGAATCCATTTTAATGCTTTGCTCAGTACAGCCATGTGCAAACTGCTTTATCAGCCCAGAGTAGTGATGGCAAGAGAAAGGCGGCCTCTTGAGAAAACGCTAGCTTCATAGCTCGTGCTAGCATGCAATTCCTGTCCCAGAGCTGCCAGAAGAGGCTCTTCTAACAAACTTGCATCCCTCCCCCCCCCCCTGGGGTGAAGGGTGAGCAGGGCTGGAGGGATGGCAGGGGTGCAGCCTTACCATGTGAGTCAGCTGCACTGTTATAAGGCAGGAAGGTCTGCTGGGCAGGGTACGGCTCCTATCCTCAAGTCACGATTGATTCAACAGCCCAGCCAGTGTGGCTGGAGGAGGAAGTCTTCCTGGTTCACACATAGCCCCTCCCCTTGTCTCCCACCCCTACACACATAGACAAGCACCATAGAGACAATGAACTATGCTTAGGGCCCGTGAATAGGCCCCTTGTTGCAGAGAATCAGTGCAAGGGCTGGGCTGGGCCTGGCAGCCCCAGCCTCTGCTATCTGCTAACTGGAAGCTTGGAAACAGAAAATAGGGAGGTGGGGCAGGCTACTGTTGCTTAGCAACCAGGTCTCTTGTGCCAAAAAATGTGTCTCCTGTATACTAGCATAGTCGCCCTTTCTTGCTGACAGAGCTGCACTAAAGAGTGATATTAGCATGTGCGGAAATGTCTCTGAGGTCTATGGAAGCTAGCCTTCCCAGCAGTCGCAGTGCTCATGCTGGAGCTGACAGATGATGATGAGGTATCTTTGCTACCCCTCACTCAGCCATGTTGTATGTACCTTTCTCCCGATTGCTAGGACGTAAGGCCCCTCACCCAGTTCACCCCTAGGATCCAGCAGCCATTAGTGCGATCTTGTTTCAATGTTCAAGATAATGCAGCCGATCCCCGGCTGGAGCTAGACACACCTGGAGCCATGTCTCTTTAAAGGAGAAGCTGAGGGGTACCAGGGAAGCAGGCACTAAAGTGGGGTGCTCTCCTCCAATCTGCCGTTCATGGATCCCTCTGATGCATCAATTTGATAGCATCTGCCGTTCATGGATCTCTCTGATGCATCAATTTGATAGCACAGACTTCAGAGTCAAATCTCTCCAGTATACAGTTCTCCCACTCAGCCTCCCTGTAAAAGGAGAGTCGTAATACTCACCTCACAGTGCTGAGGTTCAAACCAAATGAGATGTTGAATATAGAACTCTTTCTCTAGTATCACTAGCTTAGATGAGTGATATTATGGTGGCCAGACAAGTGAAGGGAAAAGATGGGTTCTTGTGGTAGATGACCCAAGGTTAGAGACATCTACCCTAGAGCACCTTCCCCAGTCAACTAAAAGAAGGCCAAGAAGGAACACTCAGGTAACAAATGAAGCTGGAGATCAGAGAAAAGATAACATAGTACATCTTAAAGAAATGGTGAAGCTGGTTGGCAGACTGGGAAAAGAACAAATCACTGATATTCCTGAGCCTTTACCGATGCATTTATTGACGCAACCATGAAGACAACATTCTCCCCAGGGTGATCTGAGCCTGTGTTCCATTTCCTTAAGCCTGCCAAGGCAGTAGAACTTAGCTGTATTTATTACTCTTGCTTTTAACTTTACAGCAAGCTAAAGACTATTTTGAGTGGCTCAAAACTTAGAATGAAATATTCGAGAAAGAAGCTAGCTAACTGTATTCTTTTTAAGGTTTATGCCCATATACGTGTCTGTATAAGTAAATGCTATGTGTATGCAGGTGCTATACAGGCCAGAAGAGGGTGTCAGATCCTTTGGAACTGGAGTCACGGGTGGTTGGTTGTGAGCCCCACAGTGTGAGTGCTGGGAACTGGACTGAAGTCCTCTACAAGCACAGGAAGTACTCTGAAACGCCACTCCTACCTGTATTCTTGCCTGTGGTTTCTTCTTAGGCTTTGCTAACATGGAGACATAAAGGCTCCACTGATCGTATTGACTATCATCATCTTCTCCTCCAGCTGCCTATAATCCCAGCTGCTCTTCTGGTTCTCTTTTTTCCTGGCTTTTTCGAGAGATATAATTTTAAATGACTTGCCACTATTTATAAAACCAGGTCAGTCCTGAGCTCATAGGGCTCCACCTGCCCCTGCCCCTGCCCCTGCCCCTGCCCCTGCCCCNCTGCCTCTGCCTCTGCCTCTGCCTCTGCCTCTGCCTCTCTCTCTGCCTCTCTGCCTCTCTCTCTGCCCCTCTGCCCCTCTGCCTCTCTCTCTGCCTCTCTGCCTCTCTCTCTCTGCCTCTCTCTGCCTCTCTCTCTACCTCTCTCTCTGCCTCTCTGCCTCTCTGCCTCTCTGTCTCTCTGCCTCTCTGTCTCTCTGCCTCTCTGCCTCTCTGCCTCTCTGCCTCTCTGCCTCTCTGCCTCTCTGCCTCTCTGCCTCTCTGCCTCTCTGCCTCTCTGCCTCTCTGCCTCTCTGCCTCTCTGCCTCTCTGCCTCTGCCTCCTCAGGGTTGGGATCAAAGATGTGTCACCACATCTGGCTTGGTTCATTTTTAGCTGAGTAGAGACAAGCACTCTGAGTGTCACCCCCGGAAATATTGTCACTGAAAGTTCTGAGTTGCTTGTTTGAGACTCCGCCTCCTCTCTCATCTCCCCAACCCCACCTCTTGCCTACCCCACCATTATTATTGTCGAGCTTCACCCACGCCAACCATAATGTTATCTCTCACTTCTTTTCCTGATCCACTTACTGAGCCCCTATGCAATGATGAAGACACAGAGATCCTACATGACTTATAGACCCAGAGGAGAGAACTGGTGGCCAGAGATGAGACTCCCTAGCTAGGCACTGAGGACTCCTAGAGCAACACTCTTTAGCCTATGAAGTGTGTCGTGAATGAGCCTGGGTATGGTGGTTAAGTAAGTCACAAGCTTACATATCTGACCCATAGGCTAGGCTAGGAAACAAGAAAAATAACTTATTTGTGAAAAGTGAAATTACAATGACATAGAAGCATAGGAGAGTGAGGGAAGAGTTGGCCCAGAGAGCCCAGAGAGGGCTTTTCAAAGGAGGAAACGTTTGAGAGAGGGAGGAAAAAAGATGTGGCAACTACAGAAAAGGGTATTTCAAATAGTCCCAGGTGATGTCTGTGGAACTGAAAGAGAAAATTCTCTTCTCCACAAATGCAATGAGAAAGAAGAATCAGAAAAAACAGTTAGAGTCAAGTCTTGCAAAGTCCTGGAAATCACTCTCTGAGACTTGTAGCAATCTGGAAGGCATTATTCAAAAGATGCAATGCTCGGTGAGTGTTATGCATTTTAACTGGCTAAAATCCCATCCCCTTGACCCCAGCTCTGCAGGGTGAGGACCAATATTCCACAGGCATAATGTACAGCCACAAGAAGGGAGAACACAGACTCATAGCCCTTAACAACTTTCTCAGAGAGCAATCACTTTTTTGACCTGCATAGTGGGTCCCTGGCAGAAAGCATTTGCCACACTGTCTTCATCGGATCTAACTTGGAGCTCGACCTGTTTCAATCTTTTTTTTTTAACTTAAAGTCATGGGGGAGGAGAAGTTGTTAGAGCTTATGGATGTCTGAGGTAGTGGACAACTATCGAAAAGGATTAAGACATGTGGCCTTGTTGGAGTAGGTGTGGCCTTGTTAGAGAAAGTATGCCACTGGCAGTGGGCTCCAAGGTTTCAAAAGCCCAAGCCAAGTTCAGTGTCACTCTCTCTTCCTGCCGCCTGCCAATCCAGATACAGAGCTCACCACTGCTTCTCCAGCACAGGTCTGTCTGTGAACTGCCATGCTTCCCTCAATGATGATAATGGGCTAAACCTCTGAACTTACAAACCAGCCCCAATTAAATGTTTTTCTTTATAAAACTTGCATGGTCATGGTGTCTCTTCACAGCAATAAAACTCTAAGAATGCTGGAGAGATGGCGAAACAGTTTAGAGCATAGAATGTTCTTCCAGAGGACCTGAGTTTAGCTCACAATACACATGTCAGGCAATTTACAACCACCCATAATCCCAGCTCCAGTGAATCCAACACCCTCTTCTAGCCTCTTCAGATCCACACACAGAGATATATTCAGAATTAAAAATAAATCAAATCTTTTTTTAAAAGATTTTATTTATTTATTTATTTATTTATTTATTTATTATATGTAAGTATACTGTAGCTGTCTTCAGACATTCCAGAAGAGGGAGTCAGATCTCCTTATAGATGGTTGTGAGCCACCATGTGGTTGCTGGGATCTGAACTCAGCACCTTCAGAAGAGCAGTGGGGTGCTCTTACCCTCTGAGCCATCTCACCAGCCCATCAAATCTTTTTTTAAAATAAATAAATAACATAACATAACATAAAATTAAATTCCATTTCCAACAACAAATAATGAATCACTTGAGGAAATTAGAAAGTAAGACACAAATACAGAGGGGGGAAGCATCAATCACTAGAAACTGTCCTTGAATAGAGGTGGGGTTATCAATCACTAGAAATTGTCCCTTACAAACTCAGACACTCAAAACCCTGTGGATTCTGCAAAAGGATCTGGTCCTTTCTGATGTAACCTGGATAGTCCCCAAGTAAGGCATACAAAGAGCTTTCTAGCAACAAGTAGATGGGTAAAAGATAGCAGATAGAGGAAGCACTAAAAGAATTTAGCCTGTTACACATGTGAATTCACACTGGCCATGACTAAATGAACAAGACCTACACAATCAAGCCAGCCAAAATTCCAGAACAGTGTTCCTCTCTCCGAGTAAAGTCAACGACCGATGACCTCTTTGTACTCATTTAAAAGAAGTACCTAACTAGGGGATTTTCAGATGAGTACAAGGTTATCTACCAGGACATGGTTATATGTATGTCCGTCCTGATTTATCACATCTCTTTATAATGAGGTCGTTGTACTGAAGAGACCGTTCTCTAGTGTAGGTTTTCTAATGATCTGGCTGGAATGCAGACAAACTCTGGATTACACTATGATCTGGCTGGAATACAGACATGCCTTTAGTACACCCCGAACAATGAAGGTGAGGTTAGTTTGTAGAAGGAAACAACCATGTTTGAAACTGACATCTAATTGAGGAGCAAAGTGAATCAGAGAAAGATTTGACAGAATGAGCCAGAGATAGGATATACCCAACTAACATGAGAACAGCAGAGGAAGAGAGGCTACTTAAAAACAGGGAAAGAGGGGCTGGAGAGATAGTTCCACGGTTAAGAGCACTGACTGCTCTTCCAGAAGTCCTGAGTTCAATTCCCAGCAACCACATGATGGCTCACAACCATCTGTAATGGGATCCAATGTCCTCTTCTGGTACATCTGAAGATGGCTATAGTGTGCTCATATATATTTATTAATTAATTAATTAATTAATTACATGGACAGAGAAAAAGAAGTGGGGGTGGGGCAGGTATGTGGTATGTGTTATATGTCATGGCCATTTTACCAGGGAAGTTCTACAGAGAGAACAAACTAAACCCAGGTGAAGACAGAGCAAACCAGAGAATGAAAAGGAGCCAGAAGATTAGAACAGATTGCCAAAGGTAGCATGAGACCAGGCAGAGCAACTCAGTCAGAATCTGGGAGAAGCTGGATTGAATCAGTCAGCTTGGAAGATGAGACTGTGCGGAGGCTTGAAGTTTTCAGGCCTAGGCGGAGGGATAGTTAGAAGGAAGGAGGAAAGACCCCAGACTCAGCCCAAGCTGTGTGTTTATACAGCTTGGGTAAGGCTCTCATCTCTTCGCTTCATCTAAGGAAATAAAAGCAGCACTTATAAAATAGGCCCAGTAGGTTTTAGAAAAATGAAGTTGAGGGGGAAAAATAGGAGGGTAGGTGAATTGGATGAGAGGAAATGTAGGATGCATTCAATTAAAACAAATTATGTACAATGCATGAAAATCTCAATTAAACAAAGAAGGAGTGGCTGGATGTGGTGGCGCATGCCTTTAATCCCAGCACTCAGTAGGCAGAGGCAGGTAGATCTTTGCAAATTCAAGGTCAGCCTGATCTACACAGTGAGCTCCCAGGACAACCAAGGCTTCATAGAGAGAACCTGTCTCAAAAAAACACAAAAGTTTGTTTAATTAAACTGTGGCCTAGCTCACTCTGACACTGACTGCAAGTGACCATGGCATCCAGCCATTCTTACCTCACTGTCATCTGTCTTAGTGAGTGGGTTCAGGCTCCCATCTTCTCCTTTTTGAACCTGGTAACTTAGTTCTCGTCCTGTTCCGTCTTCTTCTGCCTTTCTGTATGGCTTCATCTTCCAGAAGTCTGTGGATGGATGGCTTGTGTGCGTAGAAGGAAGAACTCACACCATTTTTACATAACCTTGTAATAGCCAGCATCCTCCCCAAGCCAGGTTCAAGCTCCGTTCATGCCTATTGCCATCAGGCACTCTGTTAATTTCATTCTTGATATTAGTAAACACCTTGGATTTGTGTATGTGAGAGAAAATGGGAATGTTGAAACTGGGTCTCAGTTCTAGCCAGGTCTGGCCTCAAACTTGTGATTTTCCTGCATCTGCCACCTAAGTGTTAGAACTACAGGGATGTACTATTATGTCTAGAAAACCTTGGATTCAGGCTGGAAAGATGGCTCAGTGGTTAAGAGCACTGACTGCTCTTCCAGAGGTGCTGAGTTCAATTCCCAGCAACCACATGGTGGCTCAGGACCACCTGTAATGGGGATCTGATGCCCTTTTCTGGTGTGTCTGAATAAATGTTCAAAATGAGTTTAAAAAAAAAAAAAACCCTTAGATTTTAATAATTATATTTCAAAGCAATTGCTATACAGAGTTTAATTAGTAACCTTAGTAAGAAATCATTGAAGACTCTTAAAAATCATGTTTAAAACAAAATACAGAGCTGGAGAGATGGTTCAGTGGTTAAGAGTCCTGAATGCTCTTCCAGAGGACCTGGGTTTGGTTCTCAGCACCCACATGGCATCTCACAACTGCTCCAGGGGATTTGATGCCTTCTTCTAGCCTTTATGGGCACTGTACTCATGTGGTACACACACACATACATGCAGGCAAAATATTCACATAAAATTAAAGAGTCTCTTAATCCATCTAAAGATAGGTTAGAGCATGGCAGAAATACATATATTTCAACCCAGCTGTGGAGACAATACACACACACACACACACACACACACACACACACACACACACACACACACACATACATAGGAACAACCTGAGACATGGCATAGGAAAGATGGGGTTGGGGGTAGCAACCCTGAGTCCAGCAATGCCATGCTGAGACATGGTGTGAGGTGACTGCATTGACTACCCTGACCCTGAGTAAAGGTTCCTGTACTTTAAAGGGCAGCATCTCTATCCAGGTCCTGAAGGAACAGCTCAGAAGCCAGACTCTGACAGGATAGGCTCTGGGAAAGTTAGTATGTTTGGAATGCTACATCCATTGTGTTATAAGGGACATCTGGGCTGCCAACAGGACAATGGTTGTACACAGAAAAGTAGAATAAAGCAGGTCTACTTCTAAACTTTCCATAGCAAACTATATCTGCTGAACCCTGTCATTAATCCTTGGCTCCTCCCCCACCCCATCCCCAGTCACCAAGAAAAGATAAGGCTATCTGGTTTGGTCTTTTCTCCAAGTTATGATCAGCACAGGGTGCCTCCCTCTCAGGGTGAGAGCTGGAATCAAGTGTTGCTAAAACACTGTCTCTAATATCCATCTAAAGCCTGTGAAACAGACCTTCTGGACAGAGGCTCTGTCTTTGTTTTTAGCCTGATGATTCTGGGCATGTGTTATCTCAATTAACTTCTTAGTCATTTTAGCCTCATGAAGCAGCAGCAGGAATGGAGGGGAAAAAAAAGTTGTGTCATTGACAAGCTATTATCAAATCCTGTAAATGTCCATCTGTGGTACAAGACATGGGAAATCTGTCTCTCTCTGTCTCTGTATCTGTCTATGTGTCTCTGTCTGTCTGTCTCTGTCTCTCTCTATATATATATCTCCATATACATATATACACATACACAAACACATGAGGTAGTTCTCTCCTTTCACCTTTTTACATGGGTTAAAGGTATCAAATTCAAGTCACAAAGCTTGCTTGGCAAGAGCCTTTACCCAGTGAGCCACCTATCAACAGGTCTGATGGCTCACAGGTGGCTCTCAGACATTAGGGAGGATCACAACTTCAAGGCCAGCCTGGGCTACAGAGTGAGTTCAGTGCCAGCCTAAGCAACCTAGAAAGACCTTATCCCAAAATAAAAAGTGAAAAGAGGACTACAGCTTAGTGTTTGGGTGCTTACCTAGCATGCACTAGACCTGGGATTTGGTCCCCAGCACCAGAAGAATCAAATAAATAAACCAGACAGGTATATGACTTCATCAGCTGTTGCATGACCCAATGGTACCTCGGAGGAGACTGGAGTAAGCCACGGTGTCTGCAGCATCCGACAGAGGCTTATGCTTTAAGGCAGGCTGGGTTGCAGTAGGAGACAACTAACCGTACTTATTGGCTTATACAATAAAGCTTTGTTTCTTGTTCATGTTTCAATTCCACAAGGAGTCAAACTAGAGCATTCTTGCCGGGCATAGTGGCACACGCCTTTAATCCCAGCACTTGGGAGGCAGAGGCAGGTGGATTTCTGAGTTTAAGGCCAGCCTGGTCTACAAAGTGAGCTCCAGGACAGCCAGGACTATTCAGAGAAACCCTGTCTCGAAAAACAAAACAAAACAAAACAAAACAAACAAACAAAAAAAAAAAAACCTAGAGCATTCTTTCCACATATCCTCAATTGAGACTTCAAGTTGGGTGAGGGAGCTGGCTTGGTAACTAAAGTGCTTGCTGTACACCATCCAAACCTGAGTTTGGATCCCTGGGGCCTGCTGGTCAGTCAGTCCAGTGAAGCAGGGAGCTTCAGTCTCAACGAGAGACCTTGTCTCAAATAATAAAGTGAAGAGTGATAGCAGAAACCATCTGATGTCAACCCCTCAGCCTCCACACATGCACATGTGTATAGCAGCATGCATATGTGCACAATGCACAAACTGGTGCATGCACGTGCACACACACACACACACACACACACACACACACACCTTCAAGCCAAAAGAGTAGTCTCCATCTGGAAGGTCATTAGTCACAATGATGAGAGAGTAAGTCCTAGAGGACCTTGGGTTGTTAGTACTTACTTGGACCACCTACCGTTCATTGCTCCAGAATTACATGGCTCTCCCAACCATGAGGAAACCATAAAAAAATGTAATCCTGCAGTCTGCTAAGAAGCATTAGTAACTACCATGGTAGATATTCAATAAATGTTTATTTAAACTACAGAGCAGTAGAAAGTCCCTTGCAAGAGAGAGTCATTAAATTCACATTTATACTCCAGTGACAATTGTTCCCCCTGGGATGAGAAAGTAGTAAATAAAAACAAGAGCAAAGACTGACTTCTCTGTCACCCAGTTGGCACAACAGTTAGGGACTCTCACTGGCTCTTGTCCCTCTCCAAGAGCCCTGGGTCTGGAGGGAGGCAGCCTAGTGACTTGAGTTTCCTGGCTCTATATTCCAGTTGGAGTCAGTGGTATGGCTGTGCATTGGGGCAATGACAGGACATCAGGCCTACTGAGACCAGCTCTGATCTCTTACAGAGTAGATTCCACATCTACCCTTGTCTCCCTCATCACCCTTGTCTCCCTAGTATGAAGAGCCAGTCTGGTTCACCCTGGCTATTTCCTACACTGGGAGAATGCTTAACTCTAGATTGAAGCAATTATGAGCCTGGAGTATAAGAGTGAAGGCGACACTACTCAGTGTACGAGCATTTGAATCCCTTAAGGATGACAGTGCCTTAGATGATGTGCTCTACCTGAAACCACCAAACACACAACCCTCTGAATGGAAGACCAGAAGCCTATGTTTCCACCCTGGTGATGTTGACATGGCCTCAACCAAGTCCTGGCCCTGCTCCCACTGATGACTACCCAGTCCTCCAGGCCTACTTCCATGCATGAACCTCCACTCACGGCTCTTAGAATGGGTCTTCCTTTCCCTCCTTCGGTCACTGCTGTCAAAAGCATCAAGGGCCCTTTTCAACTCATCCAGATGGTCTCTGGTATCAGAAAAGATAGTATGAAGTCCTTCCCTTCCACTCAAATAGAAATACCAAATTCTAATTCATATAGAATTCTTGGGCTTATAAAGAATGAAAATGCTAGAATGACCATCCAGAGTCATGCCCCACCTGGGGATCCATCCCATATACAATCACCAAACCCAGACACTTTTATGGATGCCACAAGTGCTTTCTGACAGAAGCCTGATATAGCTGTCTCCTGAGAAGCTCCACCAGTGCCTGACAAATACAGAGGTGGATACTCGCAGCCATCCATTGGACTGAGCACAGGGTCCCCAATGAAGGAGCTAGAGAAAGGACCTAAGTAGCTGAAGAGGTTTGCAGCCCCATAGGAGGAACAACAATATAGACTAACCAGTACCCCCAGAGCTCCCAGGGACTAAACCACCAACCAAAGAGTACACATGGGAAGGACCCATGGCTCTAGTTGCATATGTAGATGAGGATGGCCTAGTCGGTCATCAATGGGAAGAGAGGCTCTTGGTCCTGTGAAGGCTCTATGCCCCAGTGTAGGGGAATGCCAGGGCCAGGAAGCAGGAGTGGGTGGCATGGTGAGCAGGGGGAGAGGGAAGGGTGTAGGGAGTTTTCGGAGGGGAAACCAGAAAAGGGGATAACATTTGAAATATAAATAAAGAAAACATCTAATAAAAAAAAGAATAAAAATGCTAAATCCAAGCTCTCTCTTTTCAGAGGGCTAAATAGCATACAAGCCCAGGCCTCCTGACTTCCTGTCCAGAATCATTCCCCGTGCCAACCCATGCACATACTTCACAAGTCATATATTCACCCACAACCAGGCTCAGAAGGAAGAAACGCCACCTGTAGACACTGGCCAGCACCCAGGGACCCTCGCAGTGATCACCACCTCCCCTTCTGTGACTGAGGATTCAAGGCTGGCTGTCACCTTGTGTTCCCGACTGCTCTGTGGATTTCAGACATATTTAGACAGCTCCCTCAATCATATCAGCTCCTCATGGAATCAATATGTCTCCACCTCACTATGCTCATTCTCTCTGACAGAGAGAGGAAGGTTGGTTTTCCAGGCGATGTTGGTGAGACAGCATGGCCCTGAGGGATTCAGGCTTGAGGGTGTTCTTCATGATGAAGGTTGTAATGGGTTAATCTCTATAAGTAACCCATCCCTCATTCTTATCCAGCTTCAGCTGCAACAGGGACCATTGCATCCAGAGAATCCTCTGGTCTCCTCATACGATTACCCCACCCCTTCTAAGTTTAGTATGGGAATCCCACTGTGATTCATACAACCCACCCCACACAACCTCTCCCACCACCACACAACCTGATGAAGCTCAAACACACATCTCTTTCCATCCAGACATCTGGAGAGAAGTTTTCTCAACAAAGAAAGGAATGATTCCCAGGTCTCATAAAAGAAAAGCTTTAATTAGAAAAAAAAAAAAAAAAAAAAAAACTGGGAAATGCCAGAACTAGTTAATTTATTCCGCATCATTGTTATGTGTGAACAGGTAGTGGAGACCCCCTGAGTGACTGCTGCCACCTTCCCTGCTTAGACTATAAAGAAATGGATAAAAATGTACTTAGGAAGAAAACTCAGGTGGTTCCATGCGGTAATCAGCTGCTCTTTTGTTAGCGTGCTGCGTTCTAAACATTATACTCTGCTTTGTTTATCCTACAAGAAAGGAGTGCTCAATTGAGTGGGGAGGGCAAGAAGTCTCCTCAGAAAAGCTCTGAGAGGCCTGGATGTGACTCCCACTCAGCCTTTTCTTCCTCAAGGGCTTCTTCTCCTTCCAAAAGTCCCTTTGTGGGGGAAACAAACTTTGGGTCGCCTTAGTTAGGCAGTATTTCAAGTCTGCCCCCTTGTCCAGTCCCACAACTATCCTAGCCACCCATCAGCATTACCATAACAACCACCTACCATCTTCTGCTTCTAGTTTTCATCATCAGCCTGGACCATCTTTCCTGTAAAGAAAATCTATCTGTCAGGCCAAAGAGATGACTCCTGCCACCAAACCTGATGACCTGAGTTCAATCTCCTGCAAAAGACATATGTGGTGGAAGAGGTCAGATTCTGACATGAGTCAATTCTGACCCGTAAAAATGCACACATGCACACCACACACACATACAAAACACACATATGCACACATGTGCACACACAGACATATGCACAAAATAATGTGATTTAAAAATTAAAAAGCAAATCTACCAATATGAAATAGTAAATAAGTGAAGATGGATTCTTCTCTTTCACGCCTTGCTGCCAAAGCAACATTGCCAAGAGCAGGCTTAAACGTGTGAACCTTCCATGGATCCTCACGGCTACCTTAGCCTGGTGCACGCTCACCTACTCTTCATTCACTAAGCCGGTGTTTTCGGTGTTTCAGCAAGCACTGTTCCAGACACATTATAGAAACAGTCAAGGCAAGCAGAGTCTGCCCTAGAAGACTCATTATCTAGCTTGGGTAAACTGGCCATTCTCATACATTCTCCGGCACTCAAAAAGAAGGTGCCCTTGTCTGCCACAAAAGTTCATCTTTTGTTCCTTCTTTTAACCTTGTCCCATAAACCAGCCATTCATTTTTTTTTTCCTTGAGTATCTCCAGAATAAGTCACAGGTCCTTGCTCCTACTGTTCCCTATTCCTGAATGCCTTTCTCCCTTTGACTATTTGAATCTATCATATTCATTGATGAAACAGAATGTGCACACTAGGCATTGATATAAATACTGAATATACAGTGGTGAACAAAACCAGACACAAGATCTCCCCGCAGTAAAAGCCGTACCCACAATGTGAAAGTCCTAACTGAAAGAGTGCTAAAAAGAGAGACGCAAGATGCTAATGTAAGCCTGGGCTACTGACATGACCAAGTCTGAAAATACAGGGAAGACTTCCTCAAGGAAGCCAAGAAGAGAGGGTCTGGGATGGTAGAGCATGATCCAGGCAAAGGCCACAGTTAAATTCCTATGGCTAGAGAGAGTGGAACCTGCGAAGAACTGAAAGAAGATAGAGAGAGAGAGGAGATGGTACACACAGAGGCTGGAGGAGCACATGGGATGGACAAGCAGAGCTACAGAGCCATGCCAAGCATCTGCCTTTGTCTCCTGAGCGAGGGCAAGCACTTCTAATAAGCCTCATGATCAGCCTGCCACCATCCTTAAGACCAAATTAAATGTTTCTCAATGTCTCAGGACTGTGGTACACCGGTGGAGCACATGCCGCCTCTGGTACTCAGGGAAATCAATGTATACCTGGATCCTGAGCCAAAAATAGATTTTTTTCAAGAGTAGAGGCCTGTGGGAAGTGGACGCAGCCACATGGGCCAAAGATGGCGCCCTGGCTCTATGCTAAGCCCCGTGACCTCGCTTGTTTATCCCAGTCTCAGTCATGCGCAATAAAAGCTGTGTGTGTAACTCGTTGGAGAGATTAGCACAACATCTCTCAATACCATTCTATCAGCCAATCCTGCATGCTGCCTTGGATGTGTGCATCTATGATTAGGTGGTGTGAGGTGGCATGAGTGAATGGAAGTATAAATTGAGGGCAGCCCCAGATGAAACCAGATGAGAGACTAGCGTAGCAGAGAGAGACCAGATGAGAGACCAGATGAGGAGACCGGACCAGTGTTAGAGAGCGCCAGTGTAGCCAGAGAGCAGCAGATGAGGAGAGCAGCACCAGCATTAGAGAGCAGCGTAGGAGAGAGCAGAGTGAGTGAGTGAACCGCTGCAGCTGTGTGAAACCTGAGAGAGAGAGAGAGAGAAGCAGAATAAAGCAGAAGCTGCGAAGGCAAGCTGCTCTGAATCCGCCTTGGCGTTGCTTGTCGTTTATTCCCACGGTCTCTGCTGGTCAGAGATGTGTGGCCTATGTTTCATCCATCATGGTAATCTTAGCACATAATCTTAGCCAAGTATGCAGTAAGAGTATGTCATGTCAGTCAGTCAGCATACACAGTCAAATAATCTGTTATGTTTCTTCCCACCTCAATAAACTCAATCTAGAGGCTGGAGAGATGGCTTAGTCGTTAAGTGGCTCCTCTTCCAGAGGACCTAGATTCAATTCCCAGGACTCTCATGGCAGCTCACAACTTGCCTGTAACTCCTGTTCCAGAAGCCTGACACCCTCACACACACACACATATGTGCAGGTAAAACACTGCTGCACATAAAATAAAAATAAATAAAATTTTAAAAATTAAAAATAAAACTCAATCTAGGAGCTCTCTTACAAACATGCTTATCTCCTAGGTGATCCTGTCAAGTTGGAAATCAATATTAACCATCACATCGCCTTCAGCCTCCTAGACCATCTCCCTGCTGCCCTGCTCTCTTCTACACCACCATCCTCCAGGCAGCCACCAGGGTTTCTTCCTAAACCAAGTTCAGACCTGACCACTCTGCTTCTCATCTGAACTTTCTCTGTCTTCCCTTTATTAGCAGCATACACTTTAAATGCTTCAGGCTAACCATCCAATGAACTTCATGATCCAATCCCAAACCAATCGTTTTGGGTTTGTGTCTCACTGTATTCCGTCTTCCCCATACCCTATATCCTAATGACCAGACCCCAGATTAGTCAGGTAGATGGCGCACCCTCACACCTGACCTTCATTTAGTCTGTGCCTTTCCTCTGCAGAGTCCTTTCCCTCACACTTGTTTTAAACTGGTGCTTCAAGATGCGGTTCAACTCTCAACACATTGCACACTGCACTTGTAATGCCCCAGATCCAGAATTGGTGGCTTCTGTTTGTATATAGATATTCATCCATGGCAGTAATGACACATCATAGTCTTCAACTGAGGGGAAAATTAGCCCCTTCCATCCTCCTGTGCCAGCCACCCACAGCAGCAACAAGAGAAGGAATGCCAGAAAAACAGCTCTCTTCTCCCTACGTAGGACCAGGAGCAGCCAGAGCACAAGGCTGTCCTTATTGAAATACCCAGACCACAAACCAACGACAAAAAGACCCAAGCTGTATTCTAGGAAATCATTTCAAAGCCTACAAAGAACTATTCATTGTCCCTGGACTGTTTCTCAGGCTCCGAGATAAAATATGAAGTTTATAATTTGCATACTACAAATTAAAATGCCTTCCTCATACCTGCTCATTTTGTAAAGCAGTTTGTTTAAAAGCCATTTGTAGAAGAAGGAAAGGGAAGGGAGAGATGCTATAATTGTATTAAAATTTTTTTAATCTCAAAAATTTAAAAAAGAAAGGATAGAAAAGGAAAGGAAAGGAAAGGAAAGGACATTTGCTTTGAAAATCATTCAGGTCTCCATGTGAAAACATGCAAAATAAACTCAGCTAAAGATGGACTGAGAGGGCAGTTCCTTCCCCACAGAGGGAGGTGGTGGCACTAGTATCAGACACATGGACCATTTTCCATCTACCTTAATTAAGACCCAAAGAAGTAACAAAAAAAAATTAATCATGTGGTTAATTAAAAGCAACTTCTGAAACATCTGCTCTGGGTCAGTAAATGCAGTCTCAAACTTTCCATCACTGCTCAGGGACTGACGTGAGTGTAAAACTCCTGTGACTTAGAAAAAAATAAGTCACTGCACATGGGCCACCTTCTCTGATACCCCACATCTTTGCTTTACTACCCAAGACTGGTTTCCATCAATCATGCCAATATAATACAGTGTGTGTGTGTGTGTGTGTGTGTGTGTGTGTGTGTGTGTTGCAACACAGGTAAGATTCTAGTCTCCTCTGTGTTTTATTAGCCCTTGTAGAGACAGGTCCCTTAAACTTTTGTCAGTGTTCAGAACTATCCCAAAGGATAGAGACAGAGCTCCATCTGTTGACCTGAGTTCAATCCCTAGCATCCACATTTTAAAAAATAAAACTAAATTAAAAAGCTGGGTGAGATGAGAAATGCTTGGAACCCCAGAGCCAGAGATGCAGAGGAGTGACTCCCTGGAGCTCACTGGCCAGCCAGATGAAACTACTGGTCAAGTCCCAGGACAATGAGAGACCCTGTCTCAAAAGAAGACCTGAGGACCACCACTTGGGGTTGCCATCTGGTAACTACAATCATGCTATTATACAAGTATTCACAACACACACACACACACACACACACACACACACACACACACACACACCAATAAGCTGTCCTGAGAAGGAAGCAGAGCCAGACTTTCTTTCTCCGTTTGCTGACCACACTGAGAGTACAGAGACTAAATGATTTGCCCAAGTTCACACAGAGCAGTCAAGGACAAGTGTAAATGTGAAGCCCAATGTTGTGAGTGCAAACCCAGAGAGCTCTCTCTTCTCCAGGGCTAACTACCGCAGCAGGAGAAAGACCCACAGTAAATGCCAATGTAGACAGTCACTGTTCCTTCGAGGAAACGCTGGATCTAGGACAAGTGATGGCTTAGAAGTCATGCTCACCTGAACCAGTTGAGAGAAAAAAACCCAACCAACAGAACATGGAGGCTTTGTAGTGCAGGAGTTTTAGAGACCTTCAGCAATGTAAGAGAGCTAAACTGATGTGTGGAGAGGAGACAGAAACTTCAGGGCTTCCCTTGTAATCTAGGCCCTTTACTTTCAAAATAAGCAACACTCAGAACAGAGACCCCCAAACGCTCCTTCAGGCTTGCTCCCTGGTGTCTGGTTATGGAGCAGCTGTCCCAGCAACACAGCTAATTAAATTAGCGTCCGCTGAATGCTCTACTGACCTGGAGCTCACTCCAGTGAGCAGGCCTGCTTTGAAGGTGACGGTAGCCACAGCTGCTCACTAACATTGAATACAATGGACAGACGATAAGGGGCAGTAGGAAAAGCGAGGCACGTGAGCGGTGCTGTCTAAGGCACAGCTGTGTGAGCTGGAGATCTGTGAGGCACTGGGAGCGGAACTGTGTCCCCACCGCTTACCGTGGCATGCTCGCCAAGTCCCTTACCTACAGTTGTCCTGACCAGAAGTCTTCACTCCCTCAAAATGGGACCTTATTTGGAGATGAGGTCTTTGCAGAAGTAATCGAAGTTTTGAAAAGGGACTCTAAACCAATGAGGCTTCTAAGTACAGGACGTCTGGACAGGTGGGGTGCCTGTGGCACATGTTTTTAATCCATACTTGGAAGAGAGAGGCAGGCATCTTCGTGTAAGTTCCAGGCCAGCAAAGTCTACACAGAGAGAGAGAAGACTACGTGAAGATACAGGGACAAGGCCATCTGTGAGCCTTCGGTAAGAGCCAAACTTGTGACCATCTTAACTTTAAACTTGCAGCTTCTGGAACTATGGGCATTGTAACTGGTCAAATAAAGGCAAGAGCCTGTGACTGGGCAGTGGAAGCTGGGGGTCTTAGAAAGTGGAGGAAGGGAAGGGAAGATGGAGGAAGAAGTAGAAGGAAGATGGAGCAGAACCACATGCTCTAGAGAAGCTGCAAGTAGAAAGGGCTCTCACAGCTGGGGAATAGATTAGTGTAGTGATAGATCTGCCCAATCTAGGCATACAGCTTATAAATATGATAACTGGGTTGTGTGTTTTTTACACGGGCTAATTAGGGTTGGAGAGTTACCGCCACAGGGGATGGGGATAGTGGGGTGGAGTGTGTGTGTGTGTCTCACTATGTAGACTTGGCTGGCCTGGAACTTGCATGAAGATGCCTGCCTCTGTCTCCCAAGTACTGGATTAAAAAAATGTAGCTGGGTGTGGTGGCGCATGCCTTTAATCCCAGCACTCGGGAGGCAGAGGCAGGCGAATTTCTGAGTTTGAGGCCAACCTGGTCTACAAAGTGAGCCCAGGACAGTCAGGACAATACAGAGAAACCCTGTCTCAAAAAACAAACAAACAAACAAACAAAAAACATGTGCAAGTCACACCAGCTTTCTTTTCCTTTTCTGTCTTTAATTCGTCCAGTCTGTGGCATTTCATTACTATTTAATTATTAAGCCTATTAAGCTAATATATCTAGAGACATAAAGGAGAGAGACCTCTTTGTGAGGCAGACTCTTCCAGAACAACAACAACAAAAAAAACTGGTTATAGAAGCAAACACGCCTAGATTGGGAACTTGATATCACATGGCCTGTGAGACTTCCATCAAAACACTCCACCTCTCTGTGCTATGGACTCTCATCAGTAAGACAAAATTGGCAATAGCTACTTCACAATGATGTTCTTAAGACTAAAGATGAGCTCTCTGCTCCTCCCTGCTCCAGAGACAGCCGCATCTTCTTGTGCAGTGCCAGCCTCGTCCAGTAGACAAAATGGTGAAGGTCGGTGTGAACGGATTTGGCCGTATTGGGCGCTTGGTCACCAGGGCTGCCTTCTGCTCTCCACATGGCAAAGTGGAGATTGTTGCCATCAATGACCCCTTCACTGACCTCAACTACATGGTCTTCATGTTCCAGTATGACTCCACCCACGGCAAATTCATCGGCACAGTCAAGGCTGAGAATGAGAAACTTGTCATCAACAGGAAGTCCATCACCATCTTCCAGGAGCAAGACCCCACTAACATCAAATGGGATGATGCCAGTGCTGAGTATGTCATGGAGTCTACTGGTGTCTTCACCACCATGGAGAAGGCTGGGGCCCACTTGAAGGGTGGAGCCAAAAGGGTCGTCATCTCTGCCCCTTCTGCCGATGCCCCCATGTTTGTGATGGGTGTGAACCATGAGAAATATGACAACTCACTCAAGATTGTCAGCAATGCATCCTGCACCACAACTGCTTAGCCCCCCTGGCCAAGGTCATCCATGACAACTTTGGCATCGTGGAAGGGCTCATGACCACAGTCCATGCCATCACTGCCACTCAGAAGACTGTGGATGGCCCCTCTGGAAAGCTGTGGCATGATGGCCGTGGGGCAGCCCAGAACATCATCCCTGCATCCACTGGTGCTGCCAAGGCTGTGAGCAAGGTCATCCCAGAGCTGAACGGGAAGCTCACTGGCATGGCCTTCCGTGTTCCTACCCCCAATGTGTCCGTCGTGGATCTGACGTGCCATCTGGAGAAACCTGCCAAGTACGATAACATCAAGAAAGTGGTGAAGCAGGCATCCGAGGGCCCACTGAAGGGCATCCTGGGCTACACTGAAGACCAAGTTGTCTCCTGCAACTTCAACAGCAACTCCCACTCCTCCACCTTTGATGCTGGAGCTGGCATTGCTCTCAATGACAACTTTGTGAAGCTCCTTTCCTGGTATGACAATGAATACGGCTACAGCAACAGGGTGGTGGACCTCATGGCCTACATGGCCTCCAAGGAGTAAGAAGCCCTGGACCACCCACCCTAGCAAGGACACCGAGAGCAAGAGCGAGAGCGAGAGCGAGAGCGAGAGAGAGAGAGAGAGAGAGAGAGGCCCTCAGTTGCTGAGGAGTCCCTATCCCAACTCGGCCCCCAACACTGAGAATCTCCCTCACAATTTCCACCCCAGAATAACAGGAGGGGCCTAGGGAGCCCTCCCTACTCTTGAATACCATCAATAAAGTTCTCTGCACCCACAAAAAAAAAAAAAAGACTAAAAATGAATACAGTCTTTGCTCATGCAGATCTGGATCTTCCGTGATCCTTTAGCATGCAAGTTCAGGGTCCACTGCAAATTCGGATGCATTAGTCCCTATCAAATGTTCCGAGGCCAACGCAGCCTCCCCTCTATAGGATTTTGTCACCATGGGATTTTGTTCACCACGTGGATGCTTCTGCTCTGCGTCCTGTCTGCCATGCTGAGCTTATCCCTCCTTGCTACTTGGCTCTGACAGAAATCACTCTCCTTCATTTGTCCCGCCAGACCAGGCCCAAGGAGGAGGGTGCTCACAGCTGGCGGGGCCTGCCTCCCATCACCCACCTGCTCACTCCAACACATGACCATATGGATGCTACCAAAACCCTGCTAATAGCTTTGCAATGTTTTTGCCTTATTTAAAATAAAATGCTTATTCCTTAAAATAACAACAAAAAAACAAAAACAAGTAACTGGGGGTGGGGGCACTAACTGTAAAACCCAAGTCATATAGAAACAGCCCTATTTACAGAGAAACATGACAAATCAGTTGTTTTAATTACCTTCCTATTCCATCTAAGGTCCCCTGACAAAGCTGACCATGGTAGCATATGCCTATACCTCATCACTTGGGAATCTGAGGCAGGAACATAGCCACAAGACTGAGGCCAGCCTGAGCTATATAACAAGGCTCTGTTTTAAAAAGACCAAGGAAAGGGAAACACCTGACCTTACAAAACATAATATAATAAAAATAGTAGTGTTGCTGCAGATGGGAGCCAACAGTGAATTCTACAAAAGGCCATTAGTATGCAAAAATCATAAGAGTGGCCTTGGACATATAAAAACCAGCATTGGGAAGATAAAAAGTCTAGACTATGCCCAAGCTTATTTCTTTAAAAACTATTTCTATTAAGGGGATGTGTGTTAAAGATCAGTGAAAGAAGAAGAAACAGGGCCAGGCTATGCTTAGAGTTGATGTGATATTTTTAAAATAACAGACATTGGCAATTCAGCTACTATTTTGCTTCCACATTCCCTATCAAAGAGAATTATCTTCAACCTGGAAATGACAGAACAAACGTAGTTAAAAGGAATACCAAGTCTAAGATCGTTGAAAAGATAGGAAAAGGAAACTTGAGTTTTAAATGAGTTCATGATTCTAAACCCAAATGAATTTTATCTCCTGGGACTTACAAATAACAGAAGCTGCAGATGTAATCCAAAAACCATTACATAGTCCTTGAGATGAGTGAGTGTCCTAATTTTCAAAGAGTTTGATAAAAGATGTACTGTGACTTCAGTCCAAAGCAATTGAAGTCAATTTTACAAAAGAGCAGATTACAAAGTAGTTGGTGCCAGGTCTGGTGGCATATGAAGGCAGAGCCAGGGCATCTGTGAGTTCGAGGCCAGCTAGGCTTAGACAATGAGACCCAGTCTCAAAACACTGGTAAGCACAGTTCCTAAGCTTTTTGTTTGACTATTTGTTTTTGGTTTTTTGGAGACAGGGTCCCTCTGTGTAGCCCTTGCTGTCCTGGAACTCACTCTGTAGACTAGGCTAGCCTCAAACTCAGAGATCTGTCTGCCTCTGTATCTGGGGTGCTGGGATTAAAGGTGTGCACCACCACCACCCAGCTCTCATCTTTTAAACAATATAGATACAGATATGGTAGTCTAAAGAGACTATAATTAGCAATAGAATGGTAGTGAAATGTAATTTGTAACAAAGTCAGTGACATACTTGATGTTATCCATATTGTTAACATACAGCATTGTAATCAAGTATGAATGCAGGATTCCCCACCAATGAAAAATGCCAGTAAACATTCAAAGCAACTTTCATAAAGCAGAGGACGTAAGGGGAAACTGGAACTAAGTAGGGGCACTCCTTTTGCCAATGTGCCATCCAGATCCACTTTTGGAAAGCCATTGCTTTGTCTTAAATCAAATACCAGATTCCAGAAGCACTGTCCTGGCTGGGCAGCCATGTTTTCTGGGTATCCCAGTGAAGTCTGTGTTTCAAAGACAAGTTCTCTCCTGTAACTCAGTACGTCTTTTTTTTTCTTTAAGATTTATTTGTTTACTTTATGTATGTGAGTACAGTAGCTGTACAGATGGTTGTGAGCCTTCATGTGGTTGTTGGGAATTGAATTTTTAGAACCTCTGTTCACTTTGGTCAACCCCGCCCACTCCAGTCGGCCCTGTTTGCTCTGGTCAACTCCATTCGCTCAGTCCCAAAGATTTTATTATACATAAGTACACTGTAGCTAACTTCAGACGCACCAGAAGAGGGCATCAGATCTCATTACAGGTGGTTGTGAGCCACCATGTGTTGTTGGGATTTGAACTCAGGACCTTAGGAAGAGCAGTCAGTGCTCTTACCCGCTGAGCCATTTAGCCAGTCCCTCTTTTCTTCTTTTATGAAACCATGGGATTAGTTTAGCTGAAGTAAACAGCTAAGGAAGCCAGGGTGTGAGCCAGATGTCAATTGCTTTCAGGTTTAACAGCCAGTGCTCCAGGGTGAAGTGCAGTAGACAGAGGGAGAGCCAGGAAAACTTGAGGAAAGAGGGTACAGGGACTGTGGTGAGCAAAATGAGAAAGCCTCACAGAAAACAAAACTTGCAGATGGAATGAGCTCTGTGGCATTTGCTTCCGTGTTCCAGTGTTTGCAAGGGTAAAGGAAGAAAGGAACATTACAGATGGCAGAGGTCTCGGCATGAGGTAACTGTTGAAGTTAGTTGACTACAAACAGAGGTTCATCATGCTATTTTTAGTGTATTTCTTCAAGTTTCTTGGAAGCCATTAGACATGAGACTGACTAAAAAAGAAAACCATTCAAATGCCTACAATGGACAATCATGTCCATCTTCTGCTACTTCTGTCCACCCTACTGTTCCCTCTCTGCTGTCCTGAGTTCTTTCTCTCTCAGTAGCAGCACCTAAGTATGCACCAGGCTCAGTGACCTCCAAGGCAGGGCAGAGTCTCCATCCAGTGTAGAACTGAGACTGACCCTCACAGTCCTGTATGCTTTGGCATTGGCATCTCCNAATGGACAATCATGTCCATCTTCTGCTACTTCTGTCCACCCTACTGTTCCCTCTCTGCTGTCCTGAGTTCTTTCTCTCTCAGTAGCAGCACCTAAGTATGCACCAGGCTCAGTGACCTCCAAGGCAGGGCAGAGTCTCCATCCAGTGTAGAACTGAGACTGACCCTCACAGTCCTGTATGCTTTGGCATTGGCATCTCCGTCTTTAAGCATCCTGATTTACTTCTACCTTTTCCAGGAGAATTTGAATTACCAGAGGGCAGGACATTTTTGTTCTGGAGTTTTGTACAGCACTTACAACAATATCTGCTACCTAGTAAACACAAAAAGTTGGGTCCATAGTATGCAAGAGTACATGCCACTCACTAGCTTTGGTGCCAATCTCTTCTTCAATAGTGGGTGTAGCAAAGACCTTACTACCCACTCTTGCCCTAAACAAACTAGGATGCCTGATTCCTGAAGGAGTGAAATGCTCAGAGATAGCTCATCAGTTAATGCTCTCTTCCTACACTAAGTAGACTTCATAACGTGATTACAGATAGCCAGTGTTATCTCTGATTATCATAACTTGTGATTTCACAAAATTCATAACCAAACTTCTCCCAGTAAAAGAATTGATCCGGGGCTGGTGAGATGGCTCAGCGGGTTAGAGCACCCGACTGCTCTTCCGAAGGTGATGAGTTCAAATCCCAGCAACCACATGGTGGCTTACAACCACCCGTAACAAGATCTGACGCCCTCCTCTGGTACGTCTGAAGTCAGCTACAGCGTACTTATGAAGAATAATAAGAAATGAATCCTTGGACCGGAGAGACCAACCAGAGCAAGCCAGGCTGTCCGGAGCGAGCGGAGATGAACGGGGATGGCCGGAGCAAGCGGGGACGCCGGAGCTAGCAGGGCCGGAGCGAGTGGGGCCGAACGGGGACGGCCGGGACGAGCGGGGCCAAACCGGAGCAAGCGGAGCCGATCGGAGCAAGCGGGGCTGGCTGGAACAAGCGGGGGCCGTACGGGGGCAGCCGGGAGCAAGTGGGGCTGGCCAGAGCGAGCGGGGTCGAGCAGAGCAAGCGGGGTTGACCGGAACAAGGGAAAAAAAAAAAAAAAAGAATTGATCCAAATCATAATTCTAAAATTCCTCAAAACTAGGGCTTTACCTTTTCTTTTTTTAAATTTTTTGGAGAAAATGGCAATATTCACAACCAGATTGGTGATTGAGAAAAAGCCAAGAAACCACATAACTTTGCACCAATGTAAATCAGACTTCCTCCCCAGGTTTCCAGCTACCTCCTGTCACCCCTATGCACACTTTCCATTTATCCATGGCACAAAATCAACCATACAGCTTAGACAAACTATATACTTCAGATTATTTTTATGATCACAAAAGTATTTTGTATTTGTGCTTCAGTACTTCCAAAGGCAGGGGTGAAAACTTGGGAACTTACCCATCCTCCAAAAAAAAACAAACAAACAAACAAACAAACAAAAAACAACTTCAATTAATAAGTATTTGCAAGCATGGGAAGGGAATTATAGATCTCATCTTCAATAATATGAGAAATCAAATTGATTTACTCACAAATGAGCTAATAGTTTAGAGTGTAAGTGCTGTTCAGAGTCTAGATGACCTTTCTAGAGCTGATCAAGGCCAAAATGTTAATTCGGGAGAAAGCAGACGGGATCTTTAGCTTCCCTTTCCCCATTTCACCAGCTGGAAACCTTGTGGTGCTCAGGCCTGAGGAAACAGCGCCATCTGGAGGGTCTCCATTTCAGAGACTGCCAGTTCAGCTAGGAATCCAGGATCTGTGGAACCAGCTCACTGATGTAAGCTATTTGCACTTACCTTTTGAACAACTTCCTGTTTGTGATGATTTGGGGAAATCTTTTAAGGATTTCATTTCTCAAGGTCTTCTCTGTACTCCTGGTTGTTCTTAAGAGACAAGGTCTTCCCACTTGGTTGGACTCAGATCCTCTCAATGGATGCTTCTCAGCCCCCTTACTGCCCCAATGGACATGCTAAGAGTTTCTCCATCCAGGCCAAAGGATACTCCCAATCCCAACACGTATCTTCCAAGACTGAGTATGAGCCCCTAGACCACAGTTCCCATGTGTCCAATCAGATGACTCATCTCTAAGCAAACTAGAAACACCTACCAATGACACTGGCCAGTGTGGCTGAGTGCCTGCACTGTCCTGGCTTACAGACTGCTCACTTNGGGCTGGTGAGATGGCTCAGCGGGTTAGAGCACCCGACTGCTCTTCCGAAGGTGATGAGTTCAAATCCCAGCAACCACATGGTGGCTTACAACCACCCGTAACAAGATCTGACGCCCTCCTCTGGTGCGTCTGAAGTCAGCTACAGCGTACTTATGAAGAATAATAAGAAATGAACCCTTGGACCGGAGAGACCAACCAGAGCAAGCCAGGCTGTCCGGAGCGAGCGGAGATGAACGGGGATGGCCGGAGCAAGCGGGGACGCCGGAGCTAGCAGGGCCGGAGCGAGTGGGGCCGAACAGGGACGGCCGGGACGAGCGGGGCCAAACCGGAGCAAGCGGAGCCGATCGGAGCGAGCGGGGCTGGCTGGAACAAGCGGGGGCCGTACGGGGGCAGCCAGGAGCAAGTGGGGCTGGCCAGAGCGAGCGGGGTCGAGCAGAGCAAGCGGGGTTGACCGGAACAAGGGAAAAAAAAAAAAAAGAATTGATCCAAATCATAATTCTAAAATTCCTCAAAACTAGGGCTTTACCTTTTCTTTTTTTAAATTTTTTGGAGAAAATGGCAATATTCACAACCAGATTGGTGATTGAGAAAAAGCCAAGAAACCACATAACTTTGCACCAATGTAAATCAGACTTCCTCCCCAGGTTTCCAGCTACCTACTGTCAACCCTATGCACACTTTCCATTTATCCATGGCACAAAATCAACCATACAGCTTAGACAAACTATATACTTCAGATTATTTTTATGATCACAAAAGTATTTTGTATTTGTGCTTCAGTACTTCGAAAGGCAGGGGTGAAAACTTGGGAACTTACCCATCCTCCAAAAAAAAAAAAAACAAACAAACAAACAAACAAAAAAAAACCAACTTCAATTAATAAGTATTTGCAAGCATGGGAAGGGAATTATAGATCTCATCTTCAATAATATGAGAAATCAAATTGATTTACTCACAAATGAGCTAATAGTTTAGAGTGTAAGTGCTGTTCAGAGTCTAGATGACCTTTCTAGAGCTGATCAAGGCCAAAATGTTAATTCGGGAGAAAGCAGACGGGATCTTTAGCTTCCCTTTCCCCATTTCACCAGCTGGAAACCTTGTGGTGCTCAGGCCTGAGGAAACAGCGCCATCTGGAGGGTCTCCATTTCAGAGACTGCCAGTTCAGCTAGGAATCCAGGATCTGTGGAACCAGCTCACTGATGTAAGCTATTTGCACTTACCTTTTGAACAACTTCCTGTTTGTGATGATTTGGGGAAATCTTTTAAGGATTTTATTTCTCAAGGTCTTCTGTGTACTCCTGGTTGTTCTTAAGAGACAAGGTCTTCCCACTTGGTTGGACTCAGATCCTCTCAATGGATGCTTCTCAGCCCCCTTACTGCCCCAATGGACATGCTCTGATTCTCAAAGAGGTAGGTCCGGTTTCCTATGAGGGTTAGGGTTGTGCATAGAAGGTTCTGACTCATACTCGGGGATCTGGTGTCAAGGGTACACAGGTTAGTCTACTGAGTAGAGATTCGTTTGATCTTTGTGGATGGTTACTGTGACCGGTCACACCGACTCACGGACGTGACAGGACCGAATGTCTGACGAGTGAACAGGGGAAATCGTCCCCCAAGGCTCAGCTTATGCAACTGAGAAACTACAGTTGAGGTTTTATATTTAACTGTGAAAGGAATAAGGAGACTGGATTTAGGTGCTGAGATCCCTCCCACCTCCAAACTGCTGTCTCTGTCAAACAACAGTAACAGCCTCTATGAACAGAAGAAATCTGTTCTGTAATGGTCCTGCAATGTATTGATTTCAGCTCCCACCCTTAGCTCATTCTTTCAACTACTGAGAAAAGAATGCCACCTCAAATTGTGAATTCTCAGCGACAGTATTTTGCCCACCTGTGCAAGCAGCCCCTTCCTCCCTCTCTCTTAAATAAACCCACTTCTTTGTTCTCAAACACAACTAACAACAAACCACCATAGCTGGCTCAGACCATTCTCTCTCTCCTCTCATAGGAGAACATGCAGAGTACAGATTGTCGGTAGCTCAAATGAATGCTGAAGAAAATACTTTTTTTTTAAATTTTAGCTCTACGATCAGAAAGACTAAGCAAACAGAATGATTTGATTAAAAGGAATGAATCAGAACTAAGAAGGAAAGGGTAAAGACAGACAACACAAAAGACAGAAGGAAAACCAGGTTTCCTGTAGGCCAGGGATCAGGACATGGCAGACGGAAGCTGCAGGCTGGCATACTGCAACCCCTCAGAGAGTCCCTGCCTGCAAGGACATGAAGCTAATCCTGCCTGGCCTACATTTTGAAAGGGACAGGACACAAACCAGAGCACTTGCTGGGATAATATATCATAGGATGCTCCATCAACGATCACCAAGATCTCAACACACAAAGCTGGGCTGAGGGCTGGAGAGATGGCTCGGCGGTTAAGAACACTGGCTGCTCTTCCAGAGGTCCTGAGTTCGATTTCCAGCAAACACACACGGTGGCTCATGACCATCTATAGAGAAATCTGATGCCCCCTTCTGGCATGTAGGTGTTTACACAGACAGAGCACTCCTAAATTTTAAAAAATACATAATAAATAATTTTTTTAAAACTCAACACAAAGCTAAGCTGAAAACCTGTGATGGGACTGGGGAGATGGCTCCACGGGTAAAGCACTTGTGTGTATGGGGAAAGAAGGCTGGATGCGCACCACCCACATAAATGCCCAGCCACTGAGGTGACCCACCTGTAACCCCAGCACTCAGAAGACAAGGCAGGATCTTCAGAATAAGCCGACTGGCTAGACTAGCCGAACAAGCAAGCTCTGCCTCAAAACACAGGGTAGAGAGCAAAGAAGGAAGAAGCCTGACAGCAGCCTCTGACCTCCACACAGATGTGTGACACACACACCACACACATACACAGGTGTCACTCGCCCACACGTCTCTGACCAGCAGAGACGTGGGAATAAACGACACAGGGATGCCAAGGTGGGTTCAAGAAACTTGCCTTCACAGCTTCTGCTTTATTCTGCTCTCTCTCTCTCTCTCTCTCTCTCTCTCTCTCTCAGGTTTCACACAGCTGCAGCAGTTCACTCACTCACTCTGCTCTCTCCTATGCTACTCTCTATCGCTGGTGCTGCTCTCCTCATCTGCTACTCTCTGGCCTAACGCTGCTGGTGCTCTACTATGCTGGCACTCTCTAACACTGGTCCAGTCTCCTCATCTGGTCTCTCTCTGTTATGCTGGTCTCTCTCATCTGGGGCTGCCCTCAATTTATACTCCCATTCACTCACGCCACCTCACACCACCCAATCATAGACACACACATCCAAGGCAGCATGCAGGATTGGTTGATAGAATGGTATCGCGAGATGTTGTGCTAATCTCTCCAAGCACTGCTTTTACTGCCCATGACTGAGACTGGGATAAACAAGCAAAGTCACAGGGCTTGGCATAGAGCCAGGCACCATCTTTGGCCCATGCAGCTGCGCCCACTCCCCACACATAGGCAAATAAAAAAATCACCTATGTGTACCAACTGAAGGACTAGACTACACAGCCTGGTGCTAGAATTCACCCATATAACATTGCAAAGGAATTCTGGCAATATAGACCCTTTGACATTTGAAGTAAAGAATGGTACTTCAGAAGAGGGGACAGGGAGAGAGGGATCCTTCCAAGAGAATAGAATTTAGTCACAGTAGCAAAACATGCCAAAAATCTCTCAGCAATATGAGGCAGTCTCATGAGTAGAGGCAATGTGCAGTCATGGTGGAACATGCTTGTACTTGAGAAGCCAAGGGAGGACAGAGAGCACAAAGTCAGCCTGAACTACAGAGCCAGAGCCTAGCTCAAAGGAAGGGCACGTCAGTGAGACCTCAGTGAGGGACACAGACGTCAGTAAAAGAAAAAAGAATGGAAGAAAACTGCATCTGGGGGCTGGAGAGATGGCTCAGTGGTTACAAGCACTAGTTGTCCTTCCAGAGGTCCTGAGTTCAATTCCCAGCACCCACATGGCGGCTCACAACCATCTGTAATGGGATCCAATGCCCTCTTCTGGTATGTCTGAAGACAGTGACAGTGTACTCACATACATAAAATAAATAAACCTTAAAAAGAAAAGAGAAGAAAACTAGGTTTTGATCTCTTTTGCCTTAGCACATGTTATTAATAAAGACACCCACTCTCAACTCTGAAAGGCATTATATAAAAAATATTATAAGAGGTTTTCCGTAATTCTTGTAAGACCAAGTAATGTGCCCTTAATACCCACCCCCCCTCAAAAAAATGTATTTTACTAATTCTGAACCCTAACTTTGGAATGTCCAAAGCCAGGGTCTAAAATTATAATGTATACAACTCTCAAGAGGGCCTGGGAGCAAATCACACTGCGGAGCAGACTCATACTTGACAAGGGACAGCAGCGACAGTCAATGAACCCACCAGTGCTTTGCTTAAATTGATCATCGTAATGTCCAGTTCAGAAAACCTTTGTCCAGGCAAGGATGTCCGTATGTAAAATTATGCTTCCATGATATCCTGGTTCACCAAAACCAACGAGTAATTCCAAAAGGTTTTGAAGGAAATAATTACACCAAAGGAGGAACCCAGAGTCAGGAGAGGCTTTCTCCAAGGAGGAACTATTTAATCTTAGCAAGGGCAGCTGCTCTTCTTTCTGTGTTCTGGAACAAGGCCCGGATTAAAGCTTTGACTTCGCTGGAAGGGAATGCAGTTGCCAGGGGCCCTTTTCCATCTGCCCACCTGCAAAACAAGACAGGTTCCACTTTCTATTATGTCTAGGAGAAGCCAGACCTTAAATTGTCTTACTTGATCCAAACACTTAAGTGGAATTAAATAAATCCTGTGAGGCCCATTCTTCTTTAGCTACTGCTGCTCATGGCTGTATGTGGCACCAGCACAGCCAGAAGAGTAGAGGCAGGGGAGAGATAGCTCCGGTTAAGAGCGCTGAGCACTAGCTGCTCTTTCAGAGGACCAGGATTCAATTCCCAGAACCAAATGGCAGCTCACAACCTCTGTAATTTCAGTTTCAAGGGAATCAGACATACGCTTCTGGTCTCTATGGGCACCAGGCACACATGTGGTACACAGACATACATGTACACAAAATTCCCATACACATAAAATAAGTAAATCGAAAGAAAGAAAGGAAGAAAGGCAGAAAGGCAGAAAAGCAGAAAGAAAGAGAAAGAAAGAAAGAAAGAAAGAAAGAAAGAAAGAAAGAAAGGAAGGAAGGAAGGAAGGAAGGAAAAGGAAAGAGGAAAAGGAAAGAAAAGGAAAGAAAAGGAAAGAGCCACATATGGTGACTCATACCTGCAATTCAAGCACTTGGAAGGAGGAAATAGGTTTGTTTGAAGTTCCAAGCCAGCCTGGTGTCCCCAATTCCTAGACTGCAGTATATAGTAAGACCTTATGTGGAAAACCACAAATGCTCCTTCAGAGAGGCCGCTTAGGCTCCTACACCAGGGCTTCTCACCATTCCTCATGTGTGGATGGATCCCCACCACAAAACTGTTAGTTGCTACTCTCATAACTGTAATTTTGCTACTGTTATGAATCATAATGTAAATATCTGACATTCGACCCATGTGAAAGGGCTGGTGAAGCCCTCAAAGAGTTTTGACCCTCAGGTTGAGAACCATCATCCTAACTACTGCATTCCCTGCAGAAAAAGAGCTGGTCATTCAAAACATGGCTTCCCACTAAATACTTAAGATTTAACAATCACGGGGGCTGGTGAGATGGCTCAGCGGGTAAGAGAACCCGACTGCTCTTCCAAAGGTGATAAGTTCAAATCCCAGCATCCACATGGTGGCTCACAACCATCCGTAACGAGATCTGGCGCCCTCTTCTGGAGTATCTGAAGACAGCTACAGTGTACTTACATATAATAAATAAAATAAATCTTAAAAAAAAAAAAATGCATCATCTAGGTATACAAAGGATGAACTTCTAATTAAAAATCACCAGAGCATCTATACTGCACGCCAAAACCACATTTTCCATCAAATCAGTAAGAATGAAAATGCCTTTGTCATTAAATATGAGAAAGTACTCACGAGATCTGCCCTATGAAAGACTACTAGAAGGCCTCAACCTCTGCAATGGAACATGAAATTCTTGCTTGAATAATTTTAAGAAACAGAGGGGCCAGAGATGTGGCTCAGTAGTAGAGAGCTTGCCTAGCATACACAAGACTGTGGGCTCAATAACTTGTGTGTGTGTGTGTGTGTGTGTGTGTGTGTGTGTGNAAATGGGGCACTATAGAAAACACATACGCACCGATCTCCAATTTCTTGCAAGCTAGCTTGTAGCATTATCATGAGTTCTTTGAAAGGCATCCATTTGGACACATAGACGGGAACCTCTTCTTGGTATTTCTTGTTTTTGTTTTCATCAGACAGAGGTGCGAACACTTGTGGCCCTTCATCCATCACTGTTTTGCACAGGGAATACAATCTATCACCATCTTCAGTCGAGATGTCCTAGTGTAGCACAAAGGGAACATAACAGAAGAGAACTGAGCCAAAGGGCAGGGCAGATCAGATGTTTTCCCAGTAATGTAGCACATCTTACTAGTCACTAGATCCAATCAGCATTCTGGAACCCGTCCTGATGCTAGAATGATATAAGCTGTGTGTCAGCCAATGGCCAGCACAGGCTCTGCACAGGAGACTGTGTCCCCAGCACAATGTGCTACACACTGTCCTATGAAGGACAGTGCTACCACAAGTAAGGGTTTGATTGACCTATGCTTTGAAGCTAGCTACATCCAGGCAATTTCCCTCATAGTATCACCTATAGTCCACTCAACTGCACAGTGTGTTGGCGAAGTGGTACCTGCACAGACTGTGTTCACACTGCTAAATTAAATTACTTAGTTCATCTGCAGAACAAATGACTTCATACTAAGTAATATGCCTTGGGACCACTGCCCAGTTTCCAATGTCCCATTCCTAATTTAGATGCTAGACTAAGAAGTCCCACAACCCTACTTTCTTATCTAGGAATAAAAGAGATGAACAAGTTCCCAGCAAAACAGAATTTAGATAAGCCTGGAACCAACCAACCAAACCAACAGCATAAGGAAGACACAAAATGACCAATCTCTTATACCATTTATGCCCATTAAAGCAAGGCGCAACATCACTTTCTTAATAAAGTCAAGGGGTTAAAAACCAAACAACCAGGCTGGTGAGATGGCTCAGTGGGTAAGAGCACCCGACTGCTCTTCCGAAGGTGATGAGTTCAAATCCCAGCAACCACATGGTGGCTTACAACCACCCGTAATGAGATCTGACGCCCTCCTCTGGTGCGTCTGAAGTCAGCTACAACGTACTTATGAATAATAATAATAAACGAATCCTTGGACGGGAGAGAGCAAGTGGGACCGACCAGAGACGAGCAGAGCCAACCGGAGCGAGCGGGGCCGAACAGGGATGGCCGGGGCCGAACGGGGATGGCCGGAGTGAGCGGGGCGGAGTGAGCGGGGCTGGCCAGAGCGAGCGGGGCTGGCCAGAGCGAGCAGGGCCGAACGAACTGGGGCGGCTGGAGCGGGGTCAGCCCGAGTGGGCCAACCTGAGTGAGCAGGGCAAGACCAGAAAGAGCAGGGTTGACCGGAACGAGGAAAAAAAAACAAACAACCCAATCAAAAAATGGGGTATAGAACTAAACAGTTTACAACTGAGGAATCGTGAATGGCTAATAAACACGTAAAAAAAAAAAATGTTCCAAGTCCTTAGTGATCAAAGAAATGCAAATCAAAACGACCCTGAGATTCCACCTTATACCAGTCAGAATGGCTAAGATCAAAACCTCAGGTGACAGCACATGTTGGGGAGAATGTGGAGAAAGAGGACACTTCTCCATTGCTGGTGAGATTATAAACTGGTACAACCACTCTGGAAATCAATCTGGAAGTTCCTCAGAAAACTGGAAATAGATCTACCTGAAGACCCAGCTATACCACTCTTGGGAATATACCCAAAAGATGCCCCACCATGCCACGGGTACACGTGTTCCACTATGTTCACAGCAGCCCTATTTGTGATAGCTAGAAGCTCGAAACACCCTAGATGTCCCATGACAGAAGAATGGATACAGAAAATGTGGTTCATTTACACAATCGAATACTACTCAGCTATTAAGAACAAGGACATCCTGACTTTTGCAGGCAAATGGATGGAACTAGAAAATATCATCCTGAGTGAGATAACTCAGACCCAAAAGGACATGCATGGTATGTACTCACTAGTAAGTGGATATTAGCCAAAAAGAAAAAAGAAAAAAAAAAAAAAACATACAGAATACACAAGATACAGTCCACAGAATTCAAAAGGCTCAACAAGCTGAAGTGCCCAAGTGAGGACGCCTCAGTCCCACTTAGGAGAGAGAAGAAAGCAATCACAAGTGGGGAGGGAGGGAGGGAGGGAGGGAGGGACTTGGGAGGGACAGTAGATGGGGTTGGGGGCAGTGGGGGGTAGAAGGAGAACCTGATTTGGTATTGGGTGAGGGAAAAGGACTGAAGCCCTGAGGGCCAGCAGAAAGAATGTAAACAGTCAACTTCAAGAAATAGGAGGTTGGGGGACACCTCCCCCTCCCCCAGAATGCACCAGAGACCTGGGAGGTAAGAGACTCCCAGGACTCATAGGGAGGGACCTTTGATGAAATTCCCAACAGTAGGGAGAGGGAACTTATAGAGCCTACCTCCAGCAGAAGACAGGACATCAAGTGAAGGATGGGGTTGCCATCCCACAGTCACACCTCTGACCCATAATTGTTTCTGTCTGAAAGAATTACAGGGATGGAAATGGAGAGGAGCCTGAGGAAAAGAAAGTCAAGCAACAGGCCCAAAGTGGGATCCAGCTCAAGAGGAGGTCCCAAGGCCTGACACTATTACTAAAGCTACGGAGCGCTCACAAAAAGGGACCTAGCATGTCTGCCCTCCCAAAGATCTTACAAGCAGCTGAGTCAGATGTAGTTATTTGCACCCAACCAATGGACAGAAGCAGCTCTCCCCTGTTGTTGAATTAGGGAATGCTGAAAGAAGCTGAGGAGAAGGGTGATTCTGTAGGAGGACCAGCAGTCTTAATTAATCTGGACCCCAGAGATCTCTCAAACACTGGACCACCAAACAGACAGCATACACCAGCTGATATGAGGCCCCTAACACACATACAGCAGAGGACTTACAGGCCTGTGTTCATTCAGAGATGATGCACCTAACCCTCAAGAGACTGGAGGCCCCAGGGAAATTAGAGGTCAGGTGGGGCGGGAAATAGGGGCATCCAGTTGGAGATGGGGTGAGGTGGGGAGGAGGTGTGGTATGTGGAACAGTAGGAGGGAAGATGGGGAGGGGTGGGGAATGAAATATGGAGTGTAAAAAATGAATTACAAATAAAATTAAATAATAAATAAAGTAAGTAAGTCAGTCAGTCAGTCTCGGGGTGGGAAGGGACTTGTACTCCAAGTGTCCATCAGCTCTTACCTCTAGAGCAGTGATCCTGCCCATCATCTCAGCAATCGCTGTATTCAGCAAGGTCCCCATGGCCTTGCAGTATATGTTCACTGGCAGGACATCCTGCCACACAATCCCAAGTCTCCTTAGCTGGTGCAGCACCTGGAGAAGAAGATGGCTGCGATTCACACTCATCGTTTAGTGTGAGGAGTAAAATGGGAGTAAGAAGTGACACAGAAGTGAGGTAACGGGGATGCCATCCTCTGTGCTATCCTCGAGAGAAGAAAAGCAGACTGCTCCTGAGGAGGGAGTATCACAGTGAAGAGGTAAATCAGCAGAGGGAGAGAGAAACTAAATGTGGTGTGTACACAATGGAACACTGCTCAGCCGCAAAGACTGAAGTCATGTCATTTGCAAGAAAACATACACAGCTGGAAATGATCACCGTAAGCAAATTCAGTCTTAGTGGACACAGATCACAGCTTTGCTCATTTGTGGTTCCAAGACTTTACACGGACCCAGGATATAATGTATGTGTACATGACATGAAAGTGCAACAAAAGGGGACACAGGGTTAGCACTTGACATGAAAGGTAAAAACAAAAGGAAAGGGGCAGGGGTTAAATGCTCTATCAATACTTGTATGCAAATATCTTTATAAAACCCAGTCCAATGAATACACACCAGTGAGGTGGGGGAGGGGACTCACTTAAGACAGGAGTAGAGAAAAAACACCGACATTTAATTCTTTTCAGGAGTCAATATTATTGAGTCAATGGAAAGATGGCTTCCACTTGTCTTGGTTGAACAGGAAAAAGACCTTACATGCAGTTGTCACAAGCATCTAGACTTTCCAACAGGAAATTCAACTGATGACCTACTAGGTGGGGTGAGGGACGTCTAAGGACCTCAGTGCCTGCATCAGCCTCCTACCTGCCTCACTGCCTTGCTCGCTGCAGAATAATTCTCTTCGTCATCCATGTTTGCAAAGCTTCTAGCACTTGACAATCTCTCCAGAAGTTCTCCTTTCTGTGCCTGCATTTGGGCCAAAAAACACTCGGTCCCTACAGAGGGAAGACAAAGAAGTGTAAACCTATTGAATCAAAACCAGGGTGGGAGAGCTGAGCATAAGACTGTCAGCTGACCTGTAGGAGAACAACCGCATTTGAAAACATCAGTAAATGTATATAACGATTCTGAATCCACTTAGCCAGTCCCTCCAATCCTATCACAGAGTAATAGATAAACCTAATCCAGCAGTTTGCTTGGGATATGAGACAGCTAAGAAAAATCACTTCATTGGAAAAGCAGCTTACTGTTCCAATGTCTATACCACTGATGGAGAACATCTACAACTGAAAAGCTGGGTGAACATTTAGAGTCTCAACTTTTCTCCGGGTACTCTCATAATAAATACCAAATTACTATACAAATGTGGCTCTCCTCTGTCACAAGTGACTTGGTGGTACCAATGAATACCGACAATAAAGTCTGGCATGCCAACACACCACAAAACCATCTTATGAAAAAATAATGTTTACACAAAGACAACATCCGTTTTATAGAATAACACAAATCAGAAGGCCTCCCACACTCTAACACATCTAGTACATCACTAACTCCTAGTCACCTCTACTATTAAACTACAAAGATACTAGGCTATAAACATCGCATTTCCCCAAGTGTGAAGTATCAGTTACCAAGTCTTCTGAAGCCAGGTACAAGGTCCACAAAGGTGGTCGTGCCATCGCAGAGAATGGGGGCGAGCCGCAATCTGAACTGATGACCGAGGGTCAGCAAGTGGTGAGCAATATACATGCAGTTGTTGTGGTGAATGGCAGCCAGCTGGGGGAGCTTCTGAAGGTTCTCCCTAAGCCAAGAGGAAGGGCAGAAAAGGAAACCACCTGGTACACTTAAGTTGAGCTTTCTGGAAAGTCATCTGTGCTCTAAGGTGGCAGCCTTGGCTTTCCCCACTGTCTACCTTGTAAGTGCTGATCACAACAAAACATGCTGTAGCTCTCGCTCTCATTCAATGAGCCGTACCAGCCTGGCCTCAGCCAACAGACTGCCCTATTGAAGCTGGAGAGGTCTCAGCAACTACAAGTGCTTGCTGTCCTTGCACAGGGCCTGAGTTTGGTCCCCAGTATCCAAGTCAGGTGGCTCATAACCACCCCACCTGTAATTCCAGCTCTAGGGAATCCAACTTCTGGCCTCAAGGACATACACATACACACACACACACACACACACACACACACACACACACACACGTTTAAAAAAAAAAAAAAACCTATCCCAATGACTAACCAAAAAGGAAAGCCAATAAACTGTAGATGTGTTACTTCTGACACAGGAAACAGTAAACTGTGCATTCTGCCCTTAAAATTCAGCCAGGAGAAGCCTTTAATCCCAGCACTTGGGAGGCAGAGGCAGGCAGATTTCTGAGTTCGAGGCCAGCCTGGTCTACAAAGTGAGTTCCAGGACAGCCAGGGCTACACAGAGAAATCCTGTCTTAAAAAACCAAAAAAAAAAAAAAAAAAAAAAAAAAAATTCAGCCAGGAGAAATACAGGTTCACTTTCCCCTTTCTGAACTCCCATTTCACTTATATAATGAAATACTGAAATCAGATTAGAATTTGATTTAAGAATATATAGATGTTTAAACTTTACCACATATAAGTCCTTTGAAGTTGACTACAGATCAGAATAACATGAAAAAATTTTAAATGTAAACATATTTAGAATTTTTCCCAGACTACCACAACCTTTGAGAATGAAACCAGGCATTTTCACTTTTTGAAATCTCGGCAGATGATTTTTTGTAACCCAGAATTGAATTCACTGCTTCAATTCTTCCACACAAATTAGTATCTACCCAGTTGAGGATGAAACCCTAAGAGAAGGTCTGAGCAGGTATGGCCAGCCAGCACAGATGCGTCTGTTTGAATGCTTGGCCATGGGGAGTGGCACTCTGAGGAGGTGTGGCCTTGAGGAAGGGTGTTTTGAGCAGGCTTTGAGCCCTCCTGTGCTCAAGCTGCTCGCAATGCAGCACACAGCCTCCTTCTGCTTCCTGGTGATCAAGATGTAAAACTCTCAATTTCTTCTCCAGCACCATGTCTGCCCTGAATGCCACCATGTTTCTCTCCATGACAATAAATGGCTGAAACTGTAAGCCAGTTCCAATTAAATGTTTCCCTTCATTAAGAGTTACCATGGCAGCAGGGCGTGGTGGCACACGCCTTTAATCCCAGCACTTGGGAGGCAGAGGCAGGTGGATTTCTGAGTTCGAGGCCAGTCTGGTCTACAAAGTGAGTTCCAAGACAGCCAGGGCTACAAAGAGAAACCCTGTCTCAAAAAAAAAAAAAAAAAAAAGAGTTGCCATGGTCACGGTGTCTCTTCACAGCAATGGAATCACTGGATGAGGACCTATTTCTTAACCAAAAAGGTACACTGGCTCTGAAAATGTCTGTAAATTAAAAACTGGAGCCGGGCAGTGGTGGTACACGCCTTTAATCCCAGCACTTGGGAGGCAGAGGCAGGTGGATTTCTGAGTTCGAGGCCAGCCTGGTCTACAAAGTAAGTTCCAGGACAGCCAGGGCTACACAGTGAAACCCTGTCTCGAAAAAAAAAAAAAAAAATTAAAAACTGGATACAGTTCTTTGGAGCTTCTAAGTGTATGCTATCTTCCTACACGTAAAAATCACTGTACATGTACAGTAATATCTACAGCCTTTAAAAGGTCTGAATTTGGTGTACTAACTGTGAATGTTAATCACTGTCTTTAGTGAAAATATAAAGTTACTGGTTTTAACCTGACTTAATAACTTCGAGGTCCAATTATACAGAAAAGAGATACTCACTTGTGGTATGTTGGCACCACATCATGGAACAAATGGAAGATATTCCTCACTGAGTAGAAGAGCTGGACAGCACTGGAAGGAAAATAAACACAGAATGAAATACAGAATGAAGCAGGTAGTCTATTAGTGAAGGTCATGTGATAAAAACCACGGCTCAGAAAACACACGCCTTGGTCACTGCAGGAAACCACCATGGACCTCGGTGGAGACAGACTCACTCTAAACTGAACTTCTCTTCTAGAAGTTCTTCTGGAAGAACACTAGCATTCCCCCCAAGCCTCTTCCCCACCTGTGCTCGGCCAGCACTCTAAGTATCCTTCCAGTGACAGACAGAGCTAAGCCTCAAGCAAATGTCACCCATTTCCCGAATCATTCTGCAAAGGGCATCAAGAGGGGCTCTGCCCAGGTTTTCAAGTCAGGTGGACCTTCAGCTTTCCCCTTCCCCATCTTGCCCAACACAAAGGGATGAAGCAACACTTCTGAGAATAGAACCTAACCCTCAAGATCCTCTGCCCTTTAAATCTGAGCTTTAACTACATAAAGATCACTATATTAAGATACATTTAAAAGTGTGTGTGTGTGTGTGTGTGTGTGTGTGTGTGTGTGTGTGTGTGTGTGTTGGGAGGGGGGCAGGGAAACTTGGCCTGCAAAATGAACCTTACAAGAAAAACCACATTAGAGGAAATAATGTCACCTATGTTATCTTCCCAAAAGAGCACACTCATCCCTTATACAGAAACAGATCTCTTCCGCAGAGCCAGTGAATGACTCAGCAAACAACAGCTCTCGTGCAAACCTGGTGACCTGAGGGTGAGTCCCAGAGCCCACGTAAAGGTGGAAGAAAGAACTGATCCCAAAGTTGTCCCCTGACCTCCACATGTGCCATAGCAAGATCAAGAACATATACAAGCATATAGACTAATAATAAAAATAAACACTTTTAGCTTGTAGCTATGGCAGTATTTGGAAACGTGTTCTATCCAGAGCAACATAAAACAGAGTATCTGCACACTGAAATAACCCAAGACCTGAGGATACAATGACTAACTCAAGCCTAAACTCCATGGTTTTTCTTAAGGCTGACAACAGCTCTATGCAGACTCACTGAACAACCTTTATAGGACCAGCTATACAACCAACTGGCTAGCCTGCCATTTTTTCCACAGGAGCTGTTTCCCTAAGACACAGGAGCCTTTCAAACAAAAAGATTCAATATGAGATGTGAAACAGAGCCTGAGGTACCCTGAACACACTATGGATAAGGAGGAGCCATCTTGAAAGGGTGAAGGTAAATCTGCAGTGTGTTCTACTTCCAAAGAAAACTGACTCTCCTCCCCTGGTATGCTGCTGCTATGTGGAGTTGAAAGGAGACATTCTCAGGTCCTGCTGGCTCTCCAGGCTCATGTGGTGCTGCCGCATGTGGTATAACTACCACAGTTACCCAGCAGTGAGCATTTCAGTATTAGCCCTTTTCAAAGAGTGCTCTTGGTCTTCAGCCTGTGCTTTCTTATGTAACATCCTTTGATCACAGACAACCAAAATGCGACAAAAATTCAAGTGTCACTTACTAAAAAGTGAAAACAATTTTTAATGCCAAATAAGCCTGCATATCAATCTACACCTGTATCTATGTCTTTGCTTCTTCTTTCATACTCGGTTTGTACTAGGTAACCCAAGCTAGCCCAGATCTTGCTTTGTAGGCCAAGCTGGCTTCCACTTTACACTCCTGCCTCAGCCTTCCAAGTGCTGCGTTGTGAACATGAACCAGCACGCCCAACTAGCATCGGCTTTTATTACTGTAAGGAAATGACAGGGGTCAAGTCATTTGTGTTACCATTGGTCGCTACTTGTTGTTGCCTCAAGTAAAGTCTGATAAGCGAGCTCCATTAACTTCTTCACAGCCTCGCTGATGCGGCACGTGGGTAAAGAAAAGGACTGAGGGTCCAGTGAAGTCTCAGGCTCTAGGTTCCCGGCGTCGGTGAACTGCACTTTGCAGACCTTCTGTACTTGTAGCTTGTCATCAGCATCGGGACTGGGTAAGTCTGGTAAGGCTTCCTTACAATCAGGACCAATCTAAAATTAAAACACAGCAACAGAAAAGTCTGGTCTGGGAAAATGCAAACTCAAGCAAACAACAAAGGCTAAAGACACTCAAGGCTTGCGTGGTGATGGAGGCATGGCCCTACAGGTGACTAGAAAATCCTCACACAAGTGGCCTAAGGACTGACTGGTCTTTACTGATAGCACACCAGAAGAAAGAAACAATCATGTGTACTGTGGGATTCTTTTTTTTTTTTAAGATTTATTTACTTATATATACAATGTTCTGCCTGCATGTATGCCTCCACGCCAGAAGAGGGCACCAGATCTCATTATTGATGGTCATGAGCCACCATGTGGGTGCTAAGAATTAAACTCAGGACGTAGGGAAGATGAGTCAGTGCTCTTAACTTCTGAGCCATCACTCTAGCCCCCAGAGATTCTTAATGGAAAAGCAAAGATTTGGAGAAACCAAAAAGACCTACAAAACTCATCATCTCAGCTCTGGAGAGATGGCTCAGTGGTTAAGAGCGCCAACTACTCTTCTGGAGGTCCTGAGTTCAAATCCCAACACCCACATGGTGGCTCACAACCATCCGTAATAAGATCTGATGCCTTCTTCTGGTGTGTCTGAAAACAGCTACAGTGTACTTACATATAATAATAAATAAATGTTTAAAAAAAAAATCTCAGCTCTTATAAACACTCCAAGTTGTCTCAAAATGTGTGCTTCAAATGGCTAAAAACTTTGTTGGAGCCGGGCATGGAGCCTTTAATCCCAGCACTCGGGAGGCAGAGGCAGGTGGATTTCTGAGTTCGAGGCCAGCCTGGTCTAAAAAGTGAGTTCCAGGACAGCCAGGGCTATACAGAGAAACCCTGTCTCGAAAAACAAACAAAAAAAAGAGCCCAGTGCCTGAGCTGAATATGATAGACACCTTTAATCCCAGCACTTAGGAAGCAGAGAAAAGGATCTTTGAGTTCGAGGCCACCCTTATTATTATTATCTACATAATAAGTTTTATGTTAGCCAGGATTACACAGTGAAACCCTGCCTCAAAAAAAGGAAAAGAAAGTAGAATCCAATGCTCTCCATGCTATTTCAGGCAACCCAGAAAAAAATGGCTTGGAAAAAATATTAATAGGTTGCCTTAGTCTGTGTTTTAGTAATGTTCAGTATGTTTCTGTAACACTCTGCATTACCAAATATTATTTATTTATATATATATATATATATATATATATATATATATATATATATATATATATATAACATATATATGATATAAATACATATATACTATGTTTATTATGTTATATATTATATATTATATATATTTATAATGTATTATTATATTGTATATATAAAAATATTTAAATAATATATACATATATATGATATAAAACAAAAAATAGCCCAAAATTATCGAGTCAAATAATACACTGTTATTGTTATTCATGTAAGTTCATTCCATTGCAAGTAATTATTTATACCTTTAAGAAAAACATTTAGTTTTTAGTTGTGTGTATGTGTGCATGCATGCACATGGGCATGCATGTGTGTGAAGGTAGGTTCCACGGGAACAAGTGAACATCTCACAACAGGCCACATTCTCTACACATAATACAGTCCAAGCGCATATATCCTGACATAACGACAACAAAAGTAATATGGTTTTTAATTTCGACCACAGCAATGTGCAACACTTATACAGACTTTCTCAGTTTATACAGTTGCTTTCAAGTCCATATTTTATGTAGAACTCACAATACTCAAAGAAAAGGGAGACAGGGCTGGTGAGATGGCTCAGCGGTTAAGAGCGCCGACTGCTCTTCCAAAGGTCCCGAGTTCAAATCCCAGCAACCACATGGCGGCTCACAACCATCCGTAACGAGATCTGATACCCTCTTCTGGAGTGTCTGAAGACAGCTACAGTAAACTTACATATAATAAATGAATGAATGAAAGAAAGAAAGAAAGAAAGAAAGAAAGAAAGAAAGAAAGAAAGAAAGAAAGAAAGAGAGAGACAACAGGAGCACCTGAAGAGGACCATTTGTCTCCAGAGCTTGGCAACTGCCGCTCTTCCCCACTTCACTATCCATGTCTCAAAACTAAGCTGCTTCCCATAAAGATGCAGTAAACCCCAAGTACCTTCACAGTGTTGTGAATTTCAGAGGTCATTAGATTTCTAGCCGCCACAATCACATCCTGGCACTTCTTATTAGCAAAATGAGAATTGATATTGCGAGCGTATTTCAGCAGGTCAGTAGTATCTCCTTTCAAAAACCTCATCTCCTTTAGGGACTTTTCAAATTCTTCTGTGGACTGTATAATCTGACAAAGACAAACACAAGAAAAAGAGAAAAGAATTATCTACAGTTACCCCTCGGTACATTTTGGGAATTAGCTCCAGAACACCCCCTTAGAAATTACAATCCATGGATGTTCAAGTCCTCTGTATAAGTAAGCACACTTTTCACATACAAACTATGTTCACCCTCTCTTGATATACTTAAATCATCTCTAGTTTACAGTATTTAATAAACTGTAAATGCTATGTAAATAGACACCATCATCCTCTGAAACTCCAGTTTCAAAAAAATGAAGAGCTGTCATATAAATCTAGTAAAAAAAAAAAATTTCCCCAAGTATTGTCAGTCCACAGTCAGGCTTACCCTATAGACAATGTAGATCAACTGTACATACATATCGAAATGAAAATTTCCAACCCACTGTAATGAAAAGAATAAGAACCAAGTCTGAAGTGGAAATTTCTGGTTTCTTTGGAACTCAGTTGTGTCATGTGATGCTTTTCTGGAAGCTGCCCGATGAGGATGCTTTGCTGAGGCAGTCACATGACAGGATATTTTCTGAGGCAGACACTTGAGAGGATGCATGATAGCTGGAAAGACCCAGCAGACAATGAACAACACCCTTGCACTGGTTCGCCTCGCAACACTCCCTGGTCGCCACTGATCTTTGCTTGTTGTGACTTTGCAGAGAGAACTCCTGGTATTTGGGCTGCTTCTTGCTGATGGACTGGTGCCAGTTAGGCAGAGCCTCGAAGTTTCTTCTGGACTGAGCCTCTGCTACTTTTGCCTCAGCAAAGCATCCTCATCGGGCAGCTTCTAGAAAAGCATCACATGACACAACTGAGTTCCAAAGAAACCAGAAATTTCCACTTCAGACTTGGCTCTTATTCTTTAAAAATATATATATATACATTCTCGGAGCTGGAGAGGTGGCTCAGCAGTTAGGAGTACTGGCTGCTTGTGTGGAAAGCTGGGGTTTAATTGGCAGCATTCATATGGTAGCACCCAACCATCTGTAACTCCAGTTTCAGAGAATCTGATGCCCTCTTCTAATCTCCACAGGCACCAGGCACATGATGCACATACATACACTCAGGCAAAACACTTTTGTACATCTTTTAAAGAATTAAAATTAAAAATAAATTTTAATTATACATTCTTCCAACCCTAGATTCATTTGGAAGAGAGTCTTCAATAGAATTTGAAGACTCTACTAATGGTGTCAAGATCTTATAAACACCCTTATTTTACCATTCCAGCAAGCACTAAAAAGGGGGTCCCACAAAATAGCTATTACAGCTGATAAAATTATCAAATTTTTTTAAAAGGCATAAAAAAGCAGACTTTCTTAATCAAAGAGGCAGGAAGCCAAAAGAGAAATGAAGTTGTTTGTTATTTTCACTCATTAGTAATTTTTAGTTTGGGTTTTTCCAGACAGGGTTTCTCTGAGTAGCCCTGGCTGTTCTGGAACTCACTCAGTAGACCTGGCTGGCTTAGATCTCATAAGGATCCACCTACCTCTGCCTCTCAGGTGCTGGAATTAAAGGTGTGTGACACCACTGCCTGACTTTTAATAGTAACAGTTTTCTTAAGGGTATAACTTAAGAACAAAAGAAAAAAAAAAGAACCACAGCATAGAACTTTTCTGACTGAAAGCATATTATCTCTCCACTCTTTACCTCTTCATATTCCTGGAGCTTGCTGCTGTTTGTGGGAATAGAGTAAACCAGGCAGTTTCTGATGAGGCACTCAGAAAGGTCCTCCCAGATCACCTCACCAAGCATCTCAGCCAACACTATCTCAGGGACTTTTCCAATTTCTAGGTCAGCATCAAGAGGCAAATCTGAATTCAAAGGAAAAGGTTTTAGACAGAGTCGTGACAAATTCGTAATCCCTAGTTTTCTAAAATGACTCAGTTTTAAGATGGTAGGCAGAACAGGTTTCCAGATGGCCAGGGTAACACAGAGAAAATAAAAATATATATAAATTAAAATGAAAGGGTGGTGGGAAAGAGAAACAGCGCAGACAATGCCATAGGTACCTTGACAGGCTGTGCATGACAATGCAGGGTGTAAAGTTAGAACTGCTTTACTGTCTGCTCAGATGGATCCTGCTCACTACAGCATCCCTGCCTTCTACGGCAATACACATCATGCCTACTACATTGCAACCATCTAACCATAAGCCATTACTCTGATTATGTAGCAAATACTCAGAAGGTATGCATTCCAAGTTAAAACTAGTTTTTAATAAAGCCCTACCAAACCTTACTTCTCTTTTTAATAATAAAAAAAGCAAAAACAAAAGAAAGAACACTGTACTTTTCCACCTCGGTATATAATTTGGGCCTTTATCCTCAGCAAAGCATCAGTAAGTTACATGAAATCACACGGCCCAGTCTGCCAAGCAGTGTCTTCGTTCCTCCGTTATAGTTTATTTCATGGTTAGTGTTTTTCAAAGTACCTTGGGACCATTATATTTAGAATAGCATATTTATCATTTAAGTAACAGTTAAAGGCCAGCTGAACGGCTCAGTGGGTAAAGCTGCTTACCACTCAAGCTTAATGACCACCGTCAATTCCCAGAACAGGTACATGGTAGGAGAACTGACCCCCAAGTTGTCCTCCAACATTCACACTCAACAAGTAAATATAAAGCCAGGCCACGGTGGACACCCCTTTAATCCCAGCACTCAGGAAGCAGAGGCAGGAGGAACTCTGAGTTCGAGGCCAGCCTGGTCTAAGAGTAAGTTCCAGGACAGCCAGGGCTATACAGAGAAACCCTATCTTGAAAAAGACCAATAACCAAATAAATATGAAAAGAAATAAGGGGAGAAAAGCCAATATGTTGGTGCTTTCTTTTAAACTCTTATACCAACACCATAAATTATCCCTGATTTACAAATGACAACAAAAATGGGCTCTATGCCACTGCTCATGAGTTACAGAGTTTCAGAAAGTCTACTGAAACCAGTCATATTTTCACTGAAATAAGGGAATACTTGCTAAACATTCGAATGATAGAAAATGAGCATGCGGATTTGGGAGAGGGGTGCAATACAGAATGAGACAGGGTCTTACTCTGTAGGCCAGGCTGGAAATCACTGTGATCCTCCTGCCTCAGCCTACTGCCTGCTGACAGTACGAGAAGAAACAACCACAGTATTTCTCACTGATCTCATTTAAAAAGGATGGGAGGGTGGCTGTCACCTGTCACTTGCCAAGAACTTGTATCCACATAAAACTTTAGCTGAAGCCAACCAGCAACTGGCAGTGTAAGGTAGGGAGACCACTGGCCCAGTCCAGGATCACAGTAAGTATAAGGCAGGGAGACCACTGGCCCAGTCCAGGATCACAGTAAGTATAAGGCAGGAAGACCACTGGCCCAGTTCAGGATCACAATAAGTTCTAGGCCAGATAATGAGACACTTATCTCAAAGAAAACCAAAACAAAGTAACAAAACTATATTTCTTCCCAACTATCAGGAGATGGACATGGAAGAACACAGCTGTGATCTAGCCTTAGGAGGCTAAGGCAGGAGTGATGGTTTAAGGAGTTCTGCTCCTATCAAAGCTACACTAAGAATTCCTTGCTTTGAATCTAAATCATTAATCCAAAAATCAGTAATTTATGATTGTTAGGAAGGCCCATGAATAGCAATGTTTTTAAAGTCTTTAAAAACCTTTCCTCAGAAGAATGCTAGCTGGAACATTCTGTAAGACTGCTGAGGAAAGCAAGGACAACATAAATCAAACAAACTAGAAATAGCAGTACTGTTTTAAAACACCAGAAGTGTTTTAAACATCTTTTGTGGGTTGTTTTTTTTTTTTTCAAGTCAGGGTTTCTCTGTGTAGCCTGGCTGTCCTGGAACTCACCCTGTAGACCAGGCTGGCCTCGAACTCAGAGATTCACCTGCCTCTGCCTCCCAAGTGCTGGGACTAAAGGTGTGCATCACCACCAACTGGCTCAGAAGAAACTTTTGTAAGGGGAGGGTGGGGGAAGGGATATCTGATTCAAAGCACATTAGGCAATTTCTAATGCAAGTACATCAAAATTACCAATGGGCCAAGTGCTAATGTGATTTGTTCCTGATATTCCTCCTCATTTGTTTGCATGAGATTAATGGGGATTCTCCTATGGAAATATACACAACAGACCTGGCTCATTTCTCTTACTATTAAGGCAAGTGTCCCAAAATATGTTATCAGACGTCCAATAAGAGATGTACATCCTAGACTCTAGCTAAAATACCTTTAAAATACAGGCTCTGAGATGTCACTATTGACCCAAGACGGCAAAGAGAAAAACTATAAATTAGGCAAGAAGACAGAGCCTACTGTGTTCCTACAGCGTGACTTACCCCAGCTTTCAGCACTTTTGCTCTAAGAATAACACATGTAAAAGCAGCATGCACATTTCCTAATTGTAAACAGCTGTCTGTGGTACACACCTAGAAGCTGTTTCTGGAGCACTTCCAGGACCAATCGGATCTTTGCAAAAGCTTCTGGTGGTGATGGGTGTTCCAGGTCCGTTGTCATAGACTCGAAACAAATGCTAACTGAACTCGGCTGCCTTTCAATCAGAGCATGGAGCGACGGGCAAGTCACCAGAGGCTTAAGTATATACTTCAGCAGCATCTGACCTGAAATCATGGCCATGGGGACACTCATCAACAACCACTAGAAACACACTACTCATATACGAAATCCCCAAAAGTAAAGAAAGGAAAAAGAGTAAGACATTGACTCAAAAACATAAAAACATTAAAATTTAAAAATTGGCGGTGTTGGTGGATGCCTTTAATCCCAGCACTCAGGAGGCAGAGGCAGGCGGATTTCTGAGTTCGAGGCCAGCCTGGTCTACAGAGTGAGTTCCAGGACAGCCAGGGTTACACAGAGAAACCCTGTCTCGAAAAAACCAACAACAACAACAACAACAAAAAAAGCCTAAGGACTAGTTAGTTGTTTTTTTTTTTTTTCATTAAATATTTATTTATTTATTTAATGTACATAAGTACACTGTCACTGTCATCAGATCCTATTATAGATGGTTGTGAGTCACCACATAGTTGCTAGGAATTGAACTCAGAACCTCTGAAAGAGAAATCAGTACTCTCAACCACTGAGCCATCTCTAGCCCAAGAAATCGTTTTTAAAAAGTGCCCATGCATTGCATTACAAAAAAAAAAAAGGATTTGTGACCATTCTCTTATGATAGATCATTAAGCCAAACACTGTCACTAATATTCCCCTCCGAAGTTTATCGACTCTTCAGTCATCCCTTTAATACCAGGCCTTCTGAAACTTAAAGTGAATGAAACAAATCATTTACCAAATGACTTCAGCTTGGTGGGTAATTCTCCAAGAATGGAAAAGGCCAAGAGGACAGAACTGATGGACGGCAGAGGAGTCATCTCCTCTTTCTCTGGCTGCTCAGTGCATAAATGAAGCTCTGTTTGTAGACAAGACTCTAAGCTGCTGGTATCTAAGAAAAGGAGGAAAATATCAGCTGTCTTAGCAATGTAATGTGATCATCTCCTCTAAGCATTTCCTCTACTGAGAATCCTAAGAACAGCTTCATTACAATACTTTTAAAATGTGGCTAACTATGATACTCATGCCCTATGCAAAACAGAAAATGCTCTTTTTTTTTTTATATGTCCAAAGTGCAAAAAAAGATATACCAGTAAGAAATGGTATCTAAATATGTGCAGAATGACTAAAAGCAAGGAGGAACTGCAAAGTGAACTCATTTCCCAGACCCTCCACACACCAGTACCACCAAACCAGTTAACAGGTGTAACAAGGAGTACGATACTGGAAAGACTTCAACACTCCTGACAGCTTTACACCTAAAACTGTATCATTTCTTTCAAAATACCAGGTGATATATAATACATAATACATGGAAGTGGGGGCAAAATGGATACAGGAAACAGAGTAGGATGGGGTTTACTCTAAACTAAATTTCAAACTCCAACATAGGAAAATGAACGTCTTTCACAAACCTTTTCCTAGGTTTCATCCAAAGGCCAATAGTTACCAAAGTGAGCTCACTCACAGAAGTGAGAACAGGAAGGGAAGGGGGGAAATATTACCAAATATATGTTATCTATTATGTGAAATATCATCATGAAATCTATTACTATACACAATATATGCTTTTGTTATGCACAATATATACTAATCAGAAAGATGAAAAAACGTTCCTTTGAAAAGAGAGATCTGAAGTAGGTAAATGAAATACTGAAAAATGAATAGGTTAATATATTACTAAGTGAAACATTCTTGTTTTTTAGCATTAAATATTTAGGATGTATTCAGAGGTCAATGTGATTCAGGCAGATTAAGCAAAGCAGTCCACCTGAGGTCAGCAGCACCTTTTGACGGCGGAAACTTCCATACAACCAGCTTCTGCCAGTCTTCTCCGAGGTGGTAAAGTATGTTCTGCTTCTGGACAGTGAGCTCCATGCTGAGAGATTTCAACATTTTTAAGTCAAAGCATTTTCTGGATTTTAATAACTTCAAGCATTCCTGAGCCTGGTAGTAAAACGAAATCACTGTTAAACATCTCCTCTAGAGTCACAAAAACATTAGAACCCACCTGTTGGATGTCAAAGGGCAAAAGGGACACAAACATATGAGAAGTCAGGACAGCACTAGGTGCACAGACATCAGAGTGCGCATACCTCTTCCAGGTGCCGAGCAGCAGGGATGTACTTCTTCTTTGCTAATGCACTATTATACTCTTCAATAGCAGAAGAAAACTGAAAAGGAAACGTTTAGATTAGCAGGCATTCAAACTTCTATGTCTGTTTTAACCATCGGCTTGTAAAATGTGAAAACACTGTTCTGTCAGGGAGCATCAGAACAATTAGAAGAGAGACACCCTCCTCCTCACCACCTCAACACGGAGGCTCCTGCTGGCCTTCATTACCTCTTGGAGTTGTTTGAGCAGAGTTAGAACTACAGAGTCTCTTTCCAGCTGCTGCTTCAAGTTTGTAAATTCAACAGTTGATATGTGAAGATCCCGACAGACCTAATTTATACAACAAAAGTGTAAGGACTTTCAAGCATTACCACATCAAAGGAATAAAAACATGGATAGCCTATAACTAAGCCTTAGTTCCCCTGTTCCATGGTCCCATTCTCTAGTGATTTTCCTTACTTCTCTAAAATACCTGGCCATTTCTGGAGACAGTTTTTGATTGCCACATTGAAGGAGGGCTGGCATCTAGTGATTAACAGCCAGGGAGAAGAGTAGCTACAATGTATAGGACAGAATCATAGCCTAAAATATCAAGAGCCAAGGGTCTAGATGTGTTTCATTGACCAGACAGCTTGAGCCGCAGTTATCCTTGGCTCCTAAAGCACACCACGTCTCCATCTCCTAAATGTAAAGCACTAGGCCACAGAGCATGGCAGGACAGGGAGAGCGAGAGTCCTCTGCAAGTTCATGCGAAGCAGAAGAGCTGTGGTAAATAACACAAGCCACTTCATAAACAGCCGAATTCAAGAGAGGCTGTTCTGACCCTTAGATGTCTGGGGCCATCTGCAGATCTAAGAGAATGCTATTAAAAGATGAAAGGGTGACTGCACCAAGTCACATAAGCCTCCAGTCTCTAATTTTAGCTTCTGAGGATGAGGAAGCTGGAGCGTTGCAAACGCAAGGCCAGCGTGGGCTACACGGTGAACTCCAGGGCGGCCGAGTTGCACAGAAAAACTTGGGGTGGGGGTGGGGGACAGGGAGAGAAGAAGCATTTTAACTAGAAAAAGATGAAAGGCCAAATTCTAAGCATTTTCATATGAAAATATTGAAGTCCTGAGACTTTCTTTAATTTAAAAAAAAATTCCATTCTGTCTGGAGAGATGGCTCAGCGGGTAGAAGCACTATCACTCTTCCAAAGGTCCTGAGTTCAAGACCCAGCAACCACATGGTGGCTCACAACCATCTGTAATGGGAAACGATGTGCTCTTCTGTTGTGTTTGAAGACAGTGACCGTGTACTCACATACATAAAATAAATCTTAAAAAGATAACCCATTTAAATGTAAGACATTATTATCTTCACTAAGAGAAAAGTTAATAAGAGAAAGTAGTATAACTGAGTTTGAGAAATTATTTCTAATTTAGAACCAAAGTCACACTACCATCATTTGGTTCAACCTCTATTTACCAACAAGGAAAGGAAGATCCTGAAATGTTTCACAGGACAGTCTTGGAAACCAAGAGGTTATTAACATGATGCCTCCCCTAAGAAACCGAAATTTACCCGATACAACAAGCTATGCTTACCTCAGTCTCTATCCTGGATTTCAGCTGGTCGATGTCATTAGATAGAGTGTCCACCTGGGTAACTAGGGCCTGCGCACTCTGCATGGTAGGCAGGAACTCACTGTACTTCTTGCTGATCATATTGCATACCTCACCCTGTAATACATGACAGGAAGTACATGACGATGAAATGAATCAGGAAGTTCATCAAAAATACACAGCCTCTTCCAATGTTAGGACTTTATCAAGTTACCCGCGGCCATGGGTTTCCTTTAAAAACATTTCATTCATCTGTAAAATGTAGGAAGACAACAATTCCCAAACCCCAACGATGTACAAGATCTGTACACAACAGACTCCGGAAACGAGAAAGATGGAGTCAAACATTCCACAGTAACCTGTAGCATACTTTGTCTACAAACTTTAATAAGCTACCTAATTACACATATAATCTGTATAGCTTAATTTACTAATTTCCATCTTCTTGGTTACAAAAATTTTCATTTTAAAACTCCTCAAATGATAAGAAGGGCTAAGGAGATATCTCCAATGGTAAAGGTGCCTGCCACCAAGCCTGATGACCGCAGTTCAATTCCTGGGACACACACTGGAAAACAAAAGCACTGACTCCCTCCCACAAGCTGTCCTCTGACCTCCACACCCACACTACCACACACACACACACACACACACACACACACACACACACACACACGAATAAATTTTTTATAAAGGATTGAGTCTTGTTATCTCCCTTAATTCAAAGCAACTTAATATCTTCTTGAACACTCTGACAATATAAATTATGCTTGCCCACAAACTAATTCCTTTTATGTAGGAAAGATACTATTCTCCAAACTGACCAAACTACGGGCCGAAGTGTAATACTCCAGCAGTTACAAAGCATCCTAGTACAAAAGAGAAGACCCAGGGAAAAAGTCAGGCATTTGTTTTATGCAGGAGGCTACAACTGAGATGGAAGAGGGGTGTGTGTGTGTGTGTGTGTGTGTGTGTGCAGAAATACATTTAAAGTGGTAAAAAGCTGGAGGTGCAAGCACTATGCCTGCTTGAGGCACAGAAAGTAGTTCTCAGTTGACTGAAAATTCAAGCTTGTGTATGAAACAAATACGAGTATAATGTTCTCGTCCTAGATCATTAAAGTCATAAAAAATAAAATAAAATAAAAAAACGTAAGCCACACTACAGAAATGCCAGTGGCATGAATACATAAAATTAAGAAAGCTAACAACAAAAATTGTTAGGAGCAGGTGTGGTGGTGCAGTCCTTTCATTCCAGCACTTGGGAGGCAGAGGCAGGTGAATTTCTATGAGTTCGACACCAGCCAGTTCTACAAAGCTTGAGCCCAGGACAACAAGGGCTATTACACGGAGAAACCCTGTCTAGAAAAAAAAGAAAGAAAGAAAAAAAAAAAAGAAGTAAAAAAAAAAAGAGTTGTTAGGTAGCGCCTACCAAGTCCAAACTTAGTGAGGTACACGTCATTTTCAAAGAAAGCCACTTAAGACGTGGCTTGCCAGGTTAACACTAATACGAAGTGAAACTATGGCTGTGAGCCGCATATCCATGCAGGTACCAGCTCACCAGCCCTCAGCAAGCCTCAAGTTCCGTGCGTGACGTGATACTTTAAAACATATTCAACCAGTTAAAAGAAAATCCGTGGAGAACGACACGACTTTCCTAGAATTATTATATCCATCCATAAATGAAGGTAGAGATGACAGATAGGGTGGCTGTCCTGTCCTATGTGGACATCCGGGCTTCCAGTCCCACCTCCGGCTCCGCAGGTTTCTTCAGTCTTCTCCATCAGTGGTTCACTCTTGCCCAACTTAAGCCCACTCCCCACCACTAAACAGCCACGGCCCTTCCTCCTCACAGTCCCAGGCCCTGGTCTCCAACCGCTCTGCGGCCGCGCTCCAAACAGCCCCCCAACATTTCTGAGCCTCCAACTCAGGAGGCTCTGCACCCGGCTCTCCCCAGCAGCAGCTGCCGGTGGCCCGCCCTCACCTTGATCTCCTCCACCCGCCGGGTCAGGCGGCTGATCCTGGTGCCCAGATCCTCCTTCTCCAGGCTCCCCGAGTGGGCCAAGACTTCTGTCACGAAAGAGGCCATCGCCACGAAGCGTAGCCACACAAACAGGATAGGTCACTCGAGCGGCCAACGCCGCAGCTCGGGTCCCGCCAGCGGCCTCACCGCACGGCCTGCCGGGAAACTGAGTTCTACGGAGTCCGGCGCTCGCGCACAGGCGAGGGTCACACTACAGTTCCCAGGAGGCCCCGCGCCTTCAGGCGTCAGCTGTTTCGGCGGCGACTAGGAGGCACCAAAGTGCGCAGGCGTGATCTGCTCACTACCGGTTTTCAAAGGCTAGTCTGTTCCCGCCAGTTTTTTTTCTTCTTGTATTTTAGATTGGGTGGGGTTGGTTTGGTTTGCGCTCGAAACTGCGGAATGTTTCAAGTAATAATCCTTTATGGCTCTCCCTATACTCAGTAACGTTTTCCTGTGAGATTATCTAGCTCGATACTTACAGATCTCGATCTTTTTTGTTAGGTATTCATTCATTCATTGGGCACAGCAGCTGACTGAGTTTACGCGAATTTTGCCCTCTGGAATTGTGCGAGAAAGTGACATAAGTGAAAGATCCCCACAATTGCACCTTTTTTGTTTGTTAATAGTGCCTCATATTGCCGGGCGTGGTGGCGCACGCCTTTAATTCCAGCACTCGGGAGGCAGAGGCAGGCGGATTTCTGAGTTCGAGGCTAGCCTGGTCTACAAAGTGAGTTCCAGGACAGCCAGGACTATACAGAGAAACCCTGTCTCGAAAAACCAAAAAAAAAAAAAAAGTGCCTCAGATTAAGTATATTGATACATGGATATGCTGCAAATTTATACTTAGTGTAACGGTCCTGTAAGTGCTACAGAGATTCTTTTTATTTTTTTGGTTTTTCGAGACAGGGTTTCTCTGTGTGCCCTGACTGTCCTGGAACTCACTTTGTAGACCAGGCTGGCCTCGAACTCAGAAATCCGCCTGCCTCTGCCTCCCGAGTGCTGGGATTAAAGGCGTGCGCCACCACGCCCGGCTGAGATTCTTTTATAAAACCTTCTTTCTAAGATCATGTATGAATGTTTTGGTATGTCCATGGAAGTCAGAAGCAGGCAAGTAAGTCCAGTCCCTGAAACTGGACTTGCAGATGGTGTGAGCCACCATGTAAATGCTGGGAACTGAGTCCTGGTCCTGAGTAAGGGCAACGAGTGCTTCTAGCCACCGGGCCATCCCCAAAACATTCTTATCACTTCCTAGCAGAGATTACAAATAAATTTCACCAAAACCTTTGAATAATTGTTTAGCTTTAAAGTTTTCAGTGATTTTTTTGTCTGTTTTGAGACATGGTCTCTGTAGCCCTGGAAAGCATCAAATTCATAGCTATCTTCCTGCCTCAGCCTCCTGCATACAGGGATTATACACTTATTCCACTATGTCCAGATATCCATAGCTTTTTAGAACTATTTCATTATTGAAGGTCAAGAGAGTGTTAATGTGCAGATCAGATCACTCATTCACTTTGCAAAACAGGCTGACCTGAAGACAGCCGCTGGGTGTTATTACCAAGGTGACACTCTTTGTAGAAGATGCATGCTGTAAGAGCATCCTGTCCCCTTTTTACACTTTTTGGTGTTTTGTTGTTGTTGTTGTTGTTGTTGTTGTTGTTGTTGTTGTTTTCTTCGTTCCAGTCAACCCTGCTCACTCCGGCCGGCCCCGCTCGCTCTGGCCAGCCCTGCTCGCTTAGTCCCTGCTCTCTCCAGTCCAAGGATTCACAAGCATTTTACAAAGCCAAATGGAATGCCATTAGCGCAGCAATATCATAAAGTAGAAAATTAACAGAGACAAGGGTACAGATACAGGTAATTCAATCAGTAGGGATTTAGAACAGATGTTATCAGTCTCCAGTTTCCTTCTTGGAGCAGGCAATAAAACCAACAAACAAAGCCGGGCATGATGGCGCACGCCTTTAATCCCAGCACTCGGGAGGCAGAGGCAGGTGGATTTCTGAGTTTGAGGCCAGCCTGGTCTACAAAGTGAGTGCCAGGACAGCCAGGGCTATACAGAGAAACCCTGTCTCGAAAAACAAAACAAACAAAAAGCAAAACAACAAAAAAGCAAACAAAAACAAGATATTTATATAAATGTCATCTTTTCTCTTGCTAATTTACTCTTTGCCCTTTGTCCTTGTTTATTGATGGTCGCAAGGAAAATTCTTGCACTGAGACCTTGACCTTTTCTGACCTTTAACATTCTTTAACTGAGAGATGACTTAGTAGTTAAGAGAACTAGCCTTGTGGAGGACCAGGGTTCCATTCCTATGTGAGGCAGCTCAAAAACACCTGTAATTTCAATTCTAGGGAATCTAATGTCTTCATTTGACCTCTGAGGGTTCCTGTACATATATGATGCATATATACACTGAGACACATACATATAAAAGAAATACTAAAAATAAAAAAATTGTTTCATTATTGTTATGTATTGCATACTTGGAGATATTCACACAGTATAGTATGGTTCTTCCCTTTTTTTTGTTTGTTTGTTTTGTTTTTCGAGACAGGGTTTCTCTGTGTAGCCCTGGCTGTCCTGAAACTCACTTTGTAGACCAGGCTGGCCTCGAACTCAGAAATCTGCCTGCCTCTGCCTCCCGAGTGCTGGGATTAAAGGCATGCGCCACCATGCCCAGCTAGTAGTTATTTTCAAAATAAATGAGGAATGGAAAAGACAGAATGGGGAAGATTCTTTAGGGGAAATTACAAAATTACAAAGAATTTTGTGATTTTGCTTTTGGAGGGAGCTCATACAAATAACAAGCCCCAATGCTTAATTATTTCTTGGGAAAATGCAAAGACCCGGGCTGGAGAGATGGCTCAGCGGTTAAGAGCACTGACTGTTCTCTGGAAGGTCCTGAGTTCAAATCCCAGCAACCACATGGTGGCTTACAACCATCCATAATGACATCGACGCCCTCTACAGGTGTGTCTGAAGACAGCTACAGTGTACTTAAATATAAATAATAAATAAATCTTAAAAAAAAAAAAAAAAAAGAAAAGAAAATGCAAAGACCCAGGAAATCTGGGGCTGGAGAGATGACTCAGCAGTTAAGAGCACTGACTGCTCTTCCAGAGAACCTACATTCAATTTCCAGCGCTCACAATGCAGCTTACAACTGTGTGCAACTCCAATTCCAAGGTGTCTGATGCTTCCTTCTTATTCTGTGGACACTCTACTCATACACATAAATAAATAGGCAGGCTTGGTGGCAGGCAGAGGCCTGATCTCTATGGTTTGTGGCCAGCCTGGATTATATGATGAGTTCCAGGCCAGCCAAGGACTACATAATGAAATTATGCTTCCCCCAGCCAAAAAAAAAATAGTTTTTATTTGCATTTCCCTGATAGCTAAGAATATTAAATATTTATTTTTCTTTGTATTTGTTTGTTTGTTTGTTTGTTTGTTTTGTTTTTTGAGACAGTTCCTCTTTGTAAGTCTGGCTGTTCTGGAACTAACTCTGTAGACTAGGATAGCCATGAACTCAGAGATCCACCTGGCTCTGCCTCGCGACTACTGGGATTAAAGGGCTGTGCCACCACCACCGAGATAAACATTTCTGTAAGTGTTTCTTGGCCATTTCTATTTCATCTTTTGAGAACTCTCTGCTTAGTTCTGATTCCCGTTTTTAACTTTGCTTTAAAAAAAAGAGATTTATTTATTATTATATGTAAGTACACTGTCGCTATCTCCAGACACACCAAAAGAGGGCATCAGATCTCATTACAGATGGTTATGAGCCACCATGTGGTTGCTGGAATTTGAACTCAAGACCTTTGGAAGAGCGATCAGTGCTCTTAACTGCCGAGCCATCTCTCCAGCCCTAATTTTGCTTTCTTGGTGCCAAGTTTTTCTGGTTCTTTATATATTTTATACACCTAACCCTCTATCTAATGTACCTGATATAATAGTGTCCTTTATAAATAAGTAAATTAATTAAATAAGTAAGATGATGAATAATAGAAGACAACACTGGACATCAACTTCTGGCCTCAACATACATAGACATGCACATGTATGCACATGCTACACACATATACCCAAAAGCATGAAAAGAGAACACACTGGCCAGACCTTTATGATTTCAGTGCAATAAATCCCAGGTTTCTTGTGTTCTGCCATAAAGACAAGCTCTTAGCCACATGCTGGGTCGATGCTGTGGCTGGGGACACGAACCTGAAGTGATCAAGTCCAAGTCACTTAACTTGAGGTTACTTCTGTCCCCTACCAGCCAGGAGACCTTGGTAATTTCCCTAAAGTGCTCCACACAGTGTAAGAATGAAAATTCAGTGCCAAGCACCGAACCCAAAGCCTGGCATTTAGCCATGATCAGAAAGTGCAAATCACTTCCTCTCCCATCAGACCCTTTGGCTTAGAAGCAGCAACAGACAGAACAGAAGCTGGTATGATTGACAGCTACTTACACTGACTTTGGATCAGCAGAGGCTCGGCAGAGGGAGCACTTCTCTCCAGCGATGTTCTGGGATGTTCTGGGTCCAGGCCAGACAGTAGGAAAATTCACTTGGATCGAGGAATGATAATCTTAAAATGAATGAGCTTTCTGATCACAAAACATCAAATGACAAACTTATCTAATGTGTCAAGGAATGAGTAAGAAAATTAAAAACCAACACAAACCTAACATTAATATAACAACAAATTAACATTTTGTTTCAAACAAAACATGGAAAGGGTTAAAAATTATTTTACATGTGTTGTTGGGAATGAGCAAAAGAAACTTAATCTAAGTACTACCATTTTGTTTACAGAAAATAAATTCAAGGTCCCAGGCCCTAGGGAGGTTGGGGACTTCTCTATAGCTGAACAGCTTCTGTTGTAAACAATTGCCTGAGTTCAGACATCTCAGGGACAACTTTTAAGGAGACAGTTGTCTGAGTCCAGCCCTCTCAAGGACAACTTCTCTATCTTGCTGGCAGGGTCAAACAAGTTCTTGTTCCCAATCTAGGAACAAACTCCTATCCCACTTTTCCAAACGTTTTCTAAATTGACTGTTAATTGGTAAAGAACATAGAAATTGCTGTCACCTAAACCAAGGTGCATAAGTTGTAAATATATAATCAATTCCCTGTTATGCCCTAATAACTAATGCAGCTGAAACACTCCTTTGTCCCCCATATCACTCTGAGTTCTGAACCTAATGTCTAGGAGAATGAATTAGGGACCTGGAAGCCAGGTATTGTAACTTTAATTTTTTTCAAAGCCTACTTCTAATTATTTTTTTTCGAGACAGGGTTTCTCTGTGTAGCCCTGGCTGTCCTGGAACTCACTCTGTAGACCAGGTTGGCCTTAAACTCAGAAATCCGCCTACCTCTGCCTCCCAAGTGCTGGGATTAAAGGCATGCGCCACCAACGCCCGGCCTAATGATGGTTCTTAAAACACTTAACCTCCCTTGTAGCCCACCACCCACCAGAGGTAGTAGAAAAGAAAGGATATGGGGGAAGTAGACCTGTTTGGAAAGGTTCTTTGGCACAAATCCCATCTGCATTGTCAGGAAATGAGCAGTTGGGTTCACAGGTAAGCAGCGGCAGCAGCTCTGTCCACTCGCAGATACTTCAAGGATATACCAGCAGTCCAGTTCAGTAGTGTCTGGACAGCAGCAGCGGTGGCACGACCCAGCAGGAACGAGCCAGGCCTCAGTTGAATTGAATTGGCACGAATCAGCGGAAGAGACCAGGGCCAACAGGAACACAGAGAACAAAGTTCTCTGCTGTGCCTCTCTCAATGAAGCAAAGATCAGCTAAGATGCAAAACTAAGAAGGTTTATACAGCTAGCTCTATAAGCAAGCCTCCAACCTCCGACTCTGTCTGTTGAGTCCTATTTATACTCCCGACAAACATCACAAGTCTTTCTCGGGTCTTGCCTCACCACATGTCTTGTCTCGGCACGTGAGGCTCTCATCTTTTAAGCTTTCATATCTGAAGTGAGTTTTCTTGGCCTCCACCCTGAAGCCAATAGTCTGGGTTCTTTGCTTAAGGATATGTCTGTACACCACTTGCCTGCCTGGTGTTCAAGGAGGCCAAAATAGGGTGTCAGATCCCCTGGAACTGGAGTTATAAACAGTTGTAAACTGCCATGTTGGTGAGACTCAAATCCTGGTTCTCCAAAAGAGCAGCCAGTTGGTGCACCTAACCTCTGAGCCATCCCTCCGGCCCTAAGAGAGAGCTTTGAAAGAGAATGAAATGGCACTCTCTATGCTCTGCATCACGTGATCAGCTGCTTTCTCAGGGAAGGGCTTCAGGTTCCACTCTTGCTTCCTGTCTGCTATGAGACAGAGCAGCTCCTTCCCCACCCCTACTTTATGCCATGAAAATATCTTCTGCAGGCTAAAGAGCTGGGTCAGCAGCTAGGAACACTTGTTCCTGCACGGGACCCAGGTTTGATTTACAGCACCCACATGGCAGCTCCAACCACCCATAAATTAAGTTCTAGGGGATTCAATGACCTACTTGGGCCCACTTGGGCGCACCTACATACATGCAGGCAACACACACACATAAGTCTTTCAGAAGTTTTTTCTTCTACAAAAGTCACCTTTTAAAAAAAAAAAAAAAAGTTAGGGTTTAATGTAGTGAAGTTGCACTATGTAGCTGAGAATGACCTCGAGCTTCTAAACCTTTGGTCTCTCTCTGCCTCCTGAGTGCTAAGATTGTAGGTACGCGCAACCACATCCTCTTAGGTGGTCCTAGGTATGCAGCCAAAGGCCCGTACTCCAAAGCATTCTACCTAGCTAAGTTCCCAAGCCCCTACAACATCACTTAGGTTGTTCTGTGTATGGGTGTTTTGCCTGTATGTGTGTGCCTGAGCACCATGTGTGTGCCTGGTGTCTACGGGAGGCCAGAATAATGTTGGAATCCCCTGGAACTTGAGCTGGAGATGGTTCGTTGCCCCTTTGCAGGTGCTGGAAATTGAATCCAGGCCCTCTGCAAGAGGAGCCGGTGGTCTTAATTGCTGAGTCGTCTCTCCAGCCTCAATATCACTTACACTAACCAAGATGTATAATTATTAACAAGCTTCAATGGATGTTTAAAATAAACCTTGCTATATAGTTACCTAGAACATAGATAAAATCCCTTTAGGTAAGTTCTGTGTCAAAGTCTATACATATTTTAAATATTTAGTCACATTTATTGAAATGTCTGAGCACGTGTATGCAAGTCAGTTCTCTCCTTCTACAATGTGAGACCTTGGTCTTGAACTCAGGTTGTCTCACTTGGCTGCAAGCACCTTTATCCACTGAGCGTTTTCACTTGCCCCATATATTTAAAAGTATGAAAATGTCCTTCCTTGGGAAAGATCATGTCAAGGTGTATTTCCAGAACACCAATTTTGTAACCTCAGAGTTGAGGAGTGATTTTTGACTTTATGAATGTATTTATCAAGCACAGTGATAGCTTACTCTCTAGCTATTGGACTCGCTCATGGGACCCTCCTTCAGAATCCATCCCCACATCTGATCTTGGCCACACCCCTAGGCCCAAACACTGCCAAATTCCTAACACCTGCCTCAGCTGTTGCATTGAAAAGTAACACCACAGTTTTCTGCAACTTCCATCCACTCTAACTTCCCAGAAGGTCACCCCAGCTGATCAGTCCCTGAGTTCATTATCCCTTCCTGCAGAGAGCACGACCATGGCCTGTAGCTTCCGTGGGAGAGTCCAGCTTGGAGGTCTGCTCCTCTCTGTCCTTGGCTGGGTGTGCTCCTGTGTAACCACTGTTCTTCCCCAGTGGAAGACTCTCAATCTGGATCTGAATGAAATGGAAACCTGGATCTCGGGACTCTGGGAGGCATGCGTGAATCAGGAGGAAGCTGGCACTGTATGCAAAGCCTTCGAGTCGTTTTTGTCTCTACCCCAGGAGCTACAGGTAGCCCGAATTCTCATGGTGGCTTCCCATGGGCTGGGACTATTGGGACTTCTGCTGTCCGGCTGCGGGTTGGAATGCTTCCGGTTTCACAGGCTTGGAGGGGTTTTCAAGACTCGGCTGTGCCTCCTGGGAGGGACTCTGGAAGCATCAGCTTCAGTCACCACCCTCTTTCCAGTCTCCTGGGTGGCCTATGCCACATTTCAAGACTTCTGGGATGACAGCATCCCTGAGATTGTGCCCCGGTGGGAGTTTGGAGATGCCTTGTTCCTGGGCTGGGCTGCTGGGCTTTTCCTAGCTGTAGGTGGATTCCTCCTCATCTTTTCTGCTTGCCTGGAAAATGAAGATGGATCTTCTTCCTGGATGGCTGAAGCCATGGCCCCACCAGCCTGTGCTCCAGTAGAGGAAGAATTTGATAGTTCCTTCCACCTCCCACCAAGACCGGTGAACCAGGTCATCTAGAGCTAGTCTGCCTAGAAATCTCTATAATAAAGGAATGTCAGTAGACTTCTTTCTCTTCCTTACCCATAGTTCTGTTGGAAAGGAGTGGTCACTATCATATTTGGCAAAGGTTTGGTTATCTTGGTGATCTGAGAACTTTAGTTGAGAATTAAAAGTCATGACAGTGTCTTACAAACATGTTTATCTCATTTGAAATTTTATTTATATAGAAATCCTTCCAGTTGAAAGTAATGCTTCATGCTCACAATTTCAACACACAGAAGCAGATAGAACTGAGAGTTTAAGGCCAACCTTGCCTGCATGGTGAGATCCTGTCTCAAGCTTTGGGGGTGGGGAGGAGGAGATCAGGATGGCTCTCACTTGTAATGCCAACACTCAGGAAGCTGAGCCAAGAGCACGGCTAATCACTTTATTATTAAGGAAGATGTTTTCAGAAGTTGGAGTCACCAGGTAGTGGTGGCACACACCTTTAATCCCAGCACTTGGGAGGCAGAGGCAGGAGGATTTCTGAGTTCGAGGCCAGCCTGGTCTACAGAGTGAGTTCCAGGACAGCCCGGGCTATAAAGAGAAACCCTGTCTCGAAAAAACAAAAAACAAAACAAAACAAAAAAAACTACACTAGGACAAGTTAGTTACTCAAGGACAGTTGTGCCTATTAACCATCCAGGGTGGGCATGTGTGTGCAAAGAATTCTTAGCTCCACAAAAATGTCTGTTACCACATGCAAAAAAAAAAAAAGCCTATTATAAATGTTTTATTACAGAGGATTTGGGCATGCTTGCTTATCATGTACAAAGTCCTGGATTCCATCCCCAACACTACGTAAGAGCAGGTGTGGTGGTACATGCTTGTGATCCTAGTACTTGGAAGGTAGAGGCGAGAGGATCAGAAGTTCAAGGCCAGCCCAGGCCACATAAAACCTTGTCAAATAGAAAGAGGAGGGGAGTAAGGGGGACAGACAGAGACAGACAGACACAGAGGTGGAGTAGGGAGAGAGGAACTTTATTGTTATTTTATTATTTAGGGCTGGGGAGGTCCAGTGGTTGGAGCACCTACCTAGCATGTAAAATCTTTGATTTGATCTCCAATGCTATAGAATAAACATATTTGCCAAAGCAGCCCAAACCAAAATCCTTTTGCAAAAAGCCATTTTCCCAGGCTAATAAGATGGTTCAGTGACTAACACTTCCCACCAAATTGATGACCTGAGTTTGATCCCCAGAACCCACACAAGGATAATAGAGAACTGATTCCACAAAACTGCTCTCTAGCCTCTAAACACGCACTGCGCACATGCGTGCAGCACTCCTCCAACACCATAATGCACAATAATAGTGAAATTAAGGAAAACATGTTTGCCGGTCAGTGGTGGCGCGCACGCCTTTAATCCCAGCACTCGAGAGGCAGAGGCAGGCAGATTTCTGAGTTCAAGGCCAGCCTGGTCTGCAGAGTGAGTTCCAGGACAGCCAGGGCCATACAGAGAAACCCTGTCTCGAAGGAAAAAAAAAAAGTTTAAAAAAGAATTAGGTGCATACTTTGCCTCCCAACACTCCAAGAAAGGCAGGTGTGTCTCGGCCAGTTCAAGGTTAGTCAGGGCTACAGAGACCTTAGAAGGAAAAGAGAGAACACTCCTGGCCAAGGAAATAGACTGCACAAGTACTTCTCAACAACTTCTCCTTCCCATTGAAAGCCGGGTCCCCGGGAGTTGAGTTTCTCTGGAAAGGCCCCTTTCTTTAATGTACACTCATCTGTGAACAAACACAAACATACCGAGTCAAATATCAGGATGAAAATAATCCTCTGATTATTTTGTGTACACCACAGCTTATTCTGCTCTTCTCTGGCCAGTCAGAAAACTATTTCTGACGACTGCTTTGTTGTTGTTGTTGTTTCAGCTAACACGCCCTTTTCAATAGGTTTGGTGGGCCAAGTGTCAGTAAAAAGTGAAGCTCAAATATCCAAGGATCCCTGGTCTGTAGAGTGCCTGCTTCATGGGGCCACCGCTCATCCATCCAGTTGTTTATTCGCCCATTTAACAAGTATTCATAAGCATGTTGTGCTGGGAACCAAGCGACGGTCCTCATTCAGACAAAGAACACAGACATAAGCAAAACCACTCAAATCAACACACCACCACACAATTCAAGATGATACAAAGGAAGTGAAGTCCTCAGAGTCACAGCTGGGCACCTCGAAGAAATGGCCACTGTTGCAAAGGTAAGGAGGACAAAGAGGAGGACTAGGCTGATGGATGATACAGGATGGAATTAGGCCTTGCAGCACATTGAGGGCCATTGTAAAGATGCTGTTGCCTTTCTCAGCATCATACCAGAGAACTCAGGCCCTCTGACTGCCGCAGCATCTTGCCTCTTTCTTGAGAGCTTGTCCCTGTCACGCAACTGGCTGGGGCTTAAGAGTTGTGGAGTTCTTGAGATTTATGTAAGATCTTGGAAAGTTTTTCAGAACTGCTCCCTTTGATAGCAATGGGGACTTGAAGCAGCCCACACCTGTAGCAGTAAGTAAGTCATGTTCCCGAACCTCATCTTCTGCTTCACCACATAGGCCACACCCAGACTCAGAAAATCCTCCTCTACACTCGTTAGCCTAATAAGGTTTTTGTGTGCCTGCTGGGGGCTCTCTAGTCCCTCATCTCAATCCCACGTTCACAGGTGTTGATGGAGTTGGTTTCCTACTGCTTTCTCTGCAGAGAAATGGACACAAGCTAGCACTGTTAGGAGAGCGTCCTGTCTTCCCAACTCTCCTTGTGCAGGACACAGGACATAGCTGTTAAGGGACTGTTGCTGGACATCTAGTGACATGACCAGCAGCCACTCATGAAAGGCTGGCATCCAGAGACACTGTTCACCTAAATCGCTAATTTTTACTCACCTGTTGTTTTGAAGACCAAGTGAGAGTTGAAAACAGACTTATGTCTTTATATTATTTTCTTTTTATATTTATCTATTTTATTTGAGTACACTGTCGCTGTCTTCAGACACACCAGAAGAGGGCATCAGATCCCATTACAGAGTGAGCCACCATGTCATTGCTGAGAATTGAACTCAGGACATCTGGAAGAGCAGTCAGTGCTCTTAACCACTGAGCCATCTCTCCAGGCCCCAACTTTTTTTTTTTTTTTTTTTGGTTTTTCGAGACAAGGTTTCTCTGTCTAGAACTCATTCTGTAGACCAGGCTGGCCTCGAACTCAGAAATGCACCTGCCTCTGCCTCCCAAGTGCTGGGATCAAAGGGCCACCACGCCTGGCCCAACTTAAGTCTTTAAGAAGGTCTTTTCTCACAGGCTTCTAAGTTGATCTAATTGAAAACATTTTTTGGCTTAGGGATGTATCTCTAACAGCCTGTCTGACATTGCTGAGTCCCTAGTCAATCCCCAGTAGGACAGCCCCCCCCCCCAAATTAAAAAAAAAAAAAAGACTTTGTAATTTCGCTCAGAAAGATGAGAATCCATGTTCCCTGTCTAAAGCGCTGCTTTGGAACTCTCTATGTAGCTGACCATGACACTGAGTGTTGAGATTTCAGGCATCACACATGCCAGATTTATGCTGCTGGGGATGGAACTCATAACTGTCCTATGCATATGAAATGAGCACTTTTATCAACTGCAGAGCCAGGGTGGCCTCAGGACCTGGAAAGCTTTTAGAATATCTACTTCTTCTGGCCAAAAAGACAGTAAAGGCTGAAGGTCTGAAAGGGGGTGTCTCGTGGAGTTTTAACTGCTTCAAAGTCTTTCCTGTAGCTACTTTTCTAGACTTGTAAGGTTACCCCCCCCCCCCCAATGATTTGAAATGCTGGGGCTTGAACACAGGACCCTGAGCCTGCCAGGCAAATGCTCCAACACTAAGCCAAATCACCAAGTCTCCTTTTATTGTTAATATGTGTTGGGCTGGTTGGTTGGGTTTTGTTGAGACAGGGTTTCTGTGTGGCCCTGGCTGCCATGGAACTCAAGGGATCCACCTGCCTCTGCCTCCCAAAGGCTAGGAGCAAAGGTGTGTGCTACCACTGCCTGGCAGCTAAGTTCTAAGGAGTGTTCCAATTTCCAGTTCACTATGTCCCCGTGGCACACACTGAGGTAAAATGCCCTGCTCAAGCACTGCCATCTTTCATACTGGCCTCTTCCTCTTCTCAGTCCTTCAACTGCAACATTCTTGTTCCCAGATCTTTAATCCTGGGTGCTCAGAAAGACCAGAGAGAGACCACAGGGATTCTATCTCACAGTCAAGAGCCAGTGAGATGGTTTACTGGACAGATACACTATACAACCTGAGCTCAGCCTCCAAATTCTCTGACCTCCAAAGGCATGCTGTGGCATGAATACGCCAGCAAAGCAAATGCATGAAATTTACGTTAATTTTAGACTAGGAACAGTAGCTTACACTGAAATCCCAATGTTTGAAGGAGGGGGTACTGCTATAAGTTCAGGGCAAGCCTGGGAAACAGAATAAAATCCAGTGTCAATAAAATAAAGTTAAAACTAGTAAGAGAGCTGAACAAAACACAACATCCTAAGACATAGCCTGAGAACTGTTTACAAGCGATACATGGTAACAAGCGCTGCCTCTTAGAACTTGAGAGACAGACACAATAGGATCAGCAGCTGCGGACCAGCCTCTGCCACACAGTGAGTTTGAGCCCAGTCTAGGCTGGTGAATATCTCAAAAACAAATAACAAAATAGCAGCCTGAAACCTTAGTTTGTCAGCTATACAAAAATGAGAAATTGCCTGTCAGCACTCTTCCTAGTGATCAGACTGGATCCAACTGATGTAGCTATAGGATGTGTGTATTGGGGGTGGGTTGGTAGGGGATGGACAGTGTAATGGCTATTCCTGGTTGTCAACTTGACAATATCTGGAATGAACTACAATCCAGAATTGGATGCTCACCAATGATCCTAATCTGGAGGCTGGGAGATAGAAGTTTCTGACCTGGATCTTGGCATGGAGATCTCGAGGCATAGAGGCTATGGATTCCAGAAGATTAAGACCTCTGAGTTCGCTGGGCGTGGTGGCGCACGCCTTTAATCCCAGCACTCGGGAGGCAGAGGCAGGCGGATTTCTGAGTTCGAGGCCAGCCTGGTCTACAAAGTGAGTTCCAGGACAGCCAGGGCTATACAGAGAAACCCTGTCTCGAAAAACAAAAACAAAAACAAAAACAAAAAAAAAAAAAAAAAAAAAAGACCTCTGAGTTCAAGGTCATCTGGAGAGACCTTTAATCTGGGCTACAACTTCTGCTGGAGACCTACATAAGGTCATTGGAAGAAGCAAGATTTACTCTCTCTTCTTCACCTGCTTGTTTTGTGGGACTGGGCAACTGCTAGATCCTTAGACTTCCATTCACAGCTGCTGCCGACCATTGCTGGGAGTTGGACTGCAGACTCTAAGTCATCAACAAATTCCTTTTCTTTATAGAAACTACCCATAAGTTTTGTGACTCTAGAGAACCCTGACTGATACAGACAGCAAAGACAGGGCTGAGCAGTTAGGAGCACTTGCTGCTAACCCAGTGGTTCTCAACCTTCCAAATGCTGTGAGCCTTTAATACAATTCCTCATGTTGTGGTGACCCCCAGCCACAAAAGTTCTACCTCATAACTCTAATTTTGCTGTTATAAATCATAATGTAATTATGTGTTTTCTGATAGTCTTAGGCAAGTCTCGTGAAAGGGCCATTTGACCACCTAAAGGCATTAACTCACAGGCTGAGAACCACTGTGCTAACTGGAGTTTGGTCCCTGGCACACAACAGGTGACTCAAGACTCCAGCAGCTCTGGGGACTCCCATGCCGTCTTCTGCCCTCTTTGGGCACTTGCATACATTACACACACATACATGTTCACATAAGGAAAAACAAACATTTGGAAAAAGAGTCAGGGGGAGAGAGAGAGAATTGCTCACCTTTTCTTTTTCTCCCCTGGTCCTTTTAATAGAAAGGCTAAAATCATAAATGCTATGAAGTCCACTCATTTCCAAAATAGAAAACATGTATATCAAAAAGGGTCATGCTACATACCAAAGGTAAAACAAATACTTTTTATTGCACATTTATAAAATCTGCATAGTTGTATTGTGTTCTTCCCTCCCATGATTCCTCCTCCATTAATCCTTAAAACTTGGTTAAAACATGAGTTTCCAATTAGAAGTTCTTTAAAAAGCAGCTTCTTTCTACATATACACAGATAGATGTTATTTTCTATACAAATTCACATCTCTTATTTTCTTTAAAAAAAAAAGGGAGAGAGAGAAAGAATCAAAATTCTCTTAGGCCAGGTAGCCTTAGACACCTGCTTCTGATGATTATTAACTATTAAGTGTTCCTTGTGTGGCGTCCGTCACACCAGCACTGGGCTGGAAGCCCAGGATGCCTTCTTTTCTTTCACTCAAGACTGAATGTGAGGTTTTCTGGTTTATCTAAAATATAAACAGACCAAAAGGGGAGGCAGCTTTCCCTTGGTGGCTTCATGGCGCAGCCTTGTGTGGAGGAAGGGTTCACCAGCACCTCTTTTCATCACTGGTGAGAGCCAGGCAAGACCCCTACTACCAATCTCTGGCAGCTAAGGACTTTTAAATGCCACCCGAACTTGACAAAATAACTAGAATCTGCTCCCCTGGCTCAGTTCTGGTGAGTCACCCTTCTGCTGTCAAAGACTGGTGCCTGAAGGGTAATGAGGCTTAGTGGCACTTAACAGTGGCATGAGGCTTAGACAAACCCAAGTACTATGGGAGATTTACAAAGGCAGTTCAGGTCTTCTGGGATAATTCAAAACCTTAATGCACTGGCTCCTGCCTTCTGCAGTGAAATAGCTCTCATGATTCTGTACCTAAAATGTGCAACTTCATCCTTAATCCCTTAAACACGCATCAGCTTGCTCAGACACCCAATCCCTCTCTCCAGGGGAATCTGCCACAACCGACTGCCACGTAGAGAACAGACTGAGTCTTGACAGTCCAGGAGTGGCTTATTTCACTGTTACTGTTGAAACTCCTTGAATGGACTCCATGACAGCTGCAAACCGGCTGCAAAGATCATAGGGGGAATTTGGTCGAATAGTTGGAGGCTCCTTTAGGACGATGATTTCTGCAGAAGGATCTAGAAGCCTGGGCAGGAACTCCCCTAAGCACAGCTGCAGATTCTCTGTAGAGGAAAAATGGAAACTGTCATACACACAGCTAAACAAGGCTATAGCCATCTGGGATGGCCTTCAGGAGCCAACATTCAACTCAACAGCATGCATCCTGCTGCAGCTAAGAGGAAGATGCCTTTGTAATTCACTCTCCCACACTAGACGAGAAGCCCACATAGGGCTGCATGACTCAGCCTATGTCCATGTCTGCGTATGTTGGGGAAAGAGTTTGTCATGGCAGCAGTAAATCTGGACCTCAAAAGCAAACATATAACCATGACACCATTGCAGCCTTGGTTCAAAACACACAATATACATGAAGTCACTGTCAAACAGTGCCAAGTTTTCCTTTCTTATAGAAACATTACTAACTACAGAAAAGATTTTTCTTTTTTGGGCGGTGGTGGTGGTGTTTCAAGACAGGGTTTCTCTGTATAGCCTTGGCTGTCCTGGAACTCACCCTGTAGACAAGGCTGGCCTCGAACTCAGAAATCCACCTGCCTCTGCCTCCCAAGTGCTGAGATTAAAGGCGTGCGCCACCACTGCCTGGCTAGAAAAGCCTTTTAAACATTTTCTCACCATTATTTGATGCACACGAGCATTAAAACATTGTACCTGTGGAGTGAATTGTATTAAGGGGTTTGGTCTGTAAAGACTGCTATTTGGGTTGCTCATCTTTGTGTTTCATTATTTAAAAAAAGGGCATTAAGTGAATCTTGGCTTGTGATTACCTTGGAATTTCAACCATTTCTGAAATGGTCCTCAATGTATCTCTAGCATTTAAAATTATGTATTTATGTGACATTTAAAACTAGGTATTATGTGACCCTGTTTTTCAGATGTTCTAAATTCTGAAGTACCAAATATTTATCGAAGATTCAACCTTTATGAAAAGATAAAGCGACCCATCTCATAATCATGGAAATTTGTTATTTATAAACCGAAAATTTCTCTATGATTTTAAAAAATCTATATCCATTTTGCTATGTATGCCCCTGGGGTGTTATCAAGCCTCTTGGCTGAGAACAAGGAGCTGGCTCGGAGAGTAAGGTATTTGCTGTACAAGCTGACCAGTGTTCAGCAGACAGAGCCCAGGGGAAGATTGGAGGAAAGGACACAGAGCTGCCCTGAGTGACACACATGCACCCTCTATACACCCAACACCAGTAACACAAGCAACACTTTTAACTAGCTTGGTGTGCTAGAGCACACCTTTAATCCAAGAACTCAGGAGGCAGAGGTACAGGGATCTCTTGAATTCTAGGCCAGTTTGGTCTACATAGTAAGCTTTGGGCCAGCCAAGAGCAAAGGTCTGCTTACCAGGTAGCAAGCTGTTTTGTTATCATGGCTATTCTTAACAAATTATCCTCTTAAATCTTAAGAAATTGGATGTGATGCTCTGTACCACACACACAATGGTGCTATTGTCTTTCAAATGCTTAAATATACTAATGTGTCCAAAGAGAATTAAGCAAAGCTATACATCATATGGTCTAAAGAAAAACAAGGAAACACAGCAATTGCTTATTATAAGATTTATCAATCAATTTTGTATACTAAAACAAGTCACTAGTAGGAAGTGAACAAGAATTCCTATCAGAACATACACCTTCCAAACAAAATGAATGCACCTTCAAAATCAGGATCTTTCAAGATATTGCATTACTAATTCACAGAAGAAGTTAGTTAATAATATTCTTTTTTTCTAAAGATTTATTTATTATATGTAAATACACGGTAGCTGTCTTCAGATACTCCAGAGAGGGCATCAGATTTCATTACCGATAGTTGTGAGCCACCATGTGGTTGCTGGGATTTGAACTCGGGACCTTCGGAAGAGCAGTGGCACTCTTAACCACTGAGCCATCTTGCCAGCCCCCAGTTAATAATATTCTTATATACTGCAACTTCAAACTTCAAGAAAGTTTAAAGAGCCATCAGAAAGTCATTCTCTACATAAAAATAAACTATAAAACCCCATAATTTAGTAGATGAAAAACTAACACTCCTGTAAAGCACCGACTGTAGCTAGGGAGTAGGGTGCCCTGGGTTTAGTTCCAAGCAGTCACAGCTCCGGGGACTAGCTGGCTGACCCTGGAGTAGCTTCAGCTGCTGACTGAGGTAAGGAGGCAGAGAGAAGTAGAGCCCAAATTTCCATGCTGTATCCATGGAGCAGATCCCTGTATCTCACAGAAGATGTTAGGGGGTTTCAATCCCCCAAAAGGCTTCAACAGCCAGTGATGCTCAAGAGAGCACTGAGGCTTCAGAAACCCAAAAGCACAGAAACTAAGCAATCCTGATAACACAGACCTGCAATATCCTTCCCCAGGTAAGAGCACCAATGGTTCCGCATGACCTCGATGGCATCGAGGTCGTCGTTGGAGATGTCGTTATTAATGATCAGGTGGATACAGGGAATGATCAACTCATTCATTACATTAATGCCCTCTGTTACAGAATGGTCGTCATTTGTTTCAAAAAGAGAAGCAGCCTTGGCATTCAGCTCCTACAAATAAAAGACAGATAGAGGGAAACTGAAAAAAAATAAGAATCACTTTAGTATGAATCTAAGCCAACAGTCGCACAAAAATCGACTAACTGGAAAAAAAAAAAAGCACTGGTTCCTACCCCAGAATTTGTGACATAATTAGGATGTAGGTGGTCTGGGCCCTGGGGTTTTTATAACTCCCGTGATGATTCTAATGCACCTAAACTTGTGACTCAATGGCCTACATTACCAGCCAAGGTCATATTTGACATGTTTCTACCCTAAAACCTAGCAAATGATTCTCAACCTTCACTAACCACTGGGATCACTCACAGAAAACACTGAAATCCAGGTTACTCCCAGGTTGGCCAGTTGTCACCAATGGCTGAAGGTGACTGACACACATCAGAAGCAGTGATGGGAAGCCAAAGCCATCCCTAGCATGGCAGCAGGAAGGAAGGTGTAAGGACACTCAAGGTGATGATTTGAATCTGCTGACTTAGAGGCCAAAAGCACAGCGCTTTTAGGGTCTGCTTCCTAGCACAGTAGACAGTCTTACCACATCTATAATTGACACAGCAATCAAAGAATTCCCAGAAAATAAGGATGTTGCAAAGATAATCCCAAAGACGTCTGGGGAAATTAATATACAAGGACAACTTGCAAGCAAGCCATCTCTTGAGAATTTCATGAAGAACTAGCATGCTATATACTGCTGGGCAGATTGACAGCATTATACTAGTCCTTCCCTATGGCTGTCCATTGCAAATGAGGTAAGGTTACAAGGTTAGCAAGAACGATTCTTACATTCTGTAACCTAGCATAAGACTGGAATAGATTTTTAAGATACCTCTAGTCCTGAAAACTACCCTTTGCTAGGCAACCCTGGGAAACAACCCATTCTTCCAACGTATTCATGTGGCTCAGTGCTAGCAAACTCATACCTCATGGGAGCAATATGCTAAAATTTTTAATGCAGGCACACGAGAAGGGCATGGCTGGCTTGGAGAAGAGTGGCACGGGTTGGAGAAGAGTGATACACTGAGAAAAAGAGAGCAGGATAGGCGGGGAGGGATGAAGAGAGTAACGTTTTGTAAGGTACAGACCAGAAGGCATTTTCTGCGGTACAAAGCAATCACAGACTCCTTCACGCCCCTGCGGGGCCCCTTCACCAGCAGGCCAGCGTTGCTCTGGTATGCATACACCAGGTAGGACAATGCTTCCTGGTACCTTAGAAAGTGGGAGACAATCCACAGATTGAGTTCTCTATGCCAAAACCTAGGTCTTAGCTCTCACTTTTCTATAATATGAATCCATTCAGCTACAATATGATGTACTGGGAAAATGTGGGGGCCAAACCCGCAGCCAGTTTCAGCTGTTTTGCACAAGGAGAAAGAAAGGTAAGGCAAATCAGGAAACATCTTTGGACCTCAGATTTTCTCTCTCTCAAACAAAGGAAAGAAACTGGCTACTCACTAGAGCCTATGATAATCAAAACTACTTTCTGGTCACTACGGGAGCCTGCCATAACATCTCACTGATAAACCCAGTTACATGAAGGACAGGGAAAAAAGGCATAATGTATAGAACAAGATGAAGCACGGGGTAGGGGGATGGGCAGGCCCAGTGTATGTAACAAAGTCACTCATGGCAGTGACTTCTGAGTATCCCCGAGTAGGTGTCAGTGTTCTATCAATGCTAGTGAAAAAAAAGGGGGCCAACATACTTTCCTTTTTGGAAGAGTTCCAGGCCCGTTAGAAGGTACACAGACACCTTTCGGAACAGACTATAGTCTTCATGCCACCTCTGGAAAGGAAGGACCGCCATTAGTGATGTGATCTCAGTAAACCAGTGCCTGCTTCACTTTTGCTGCTATACACCCAGTACAACCACATACGCCCAACATGTGGCCAAGTATAAAAACACACAAAACTTTTTGGGTAAAAAAAAAAAAAAAAACAAAAAAAAACACACCTAAAACTAAAAACCAAACAAACGAAAAACCCAGCACTGGGAGGTGATTGCAGGAGCATCAGCAAGGCCAGAGTCATCCTCAACCATGATAAATGCGAGCCAAGTTCAGCCTAGAGTGTTTACACCACTGACCTAACCTGCTGTATTCTAGTCCTTCTGCTGAGGATCAGTAAATCATTTCATTTCAACTAAATGTTTGAGTTTAAAAACTCTCCTAATCCCAACAAAAATTGTCAAAGTCCTTCTGATGTATATAAATGACATGCCTGAGTGTGATTTTTTTTTTTAAGATTTATTTATTTATTATATGTAAGTACACTGTAGCTGTCTTCAGATACTCATTACGGATGGTTGTGAGCCACCATGTGGATGCTGGGATTTGAACTCAGGACCTTCGGAAGAGCAGTTGGCGCTCTTAACTGCTGAGCCATCTCCCCAGCCCGAGTGTGATCTTCTGACGTGTATAAATGACATGCCTGAGTGTGACAGGCAGAGGCAGCCATGGGAAAGAAGGGAGCACAAGCTAAGCAGACAGCTGTGGCTGAGCAAGCACAACTCCTGCATAACTTCTGTACACAGAAGAGTTTGTTCTTTTAATGTAATCTATACTCGAACATATTTTAATGCACATTAGAAAACGATGCTATTACACACCCACACCGACACACACTGCCTAGGGCAAGGCTCAAAAGGGCCCTTAGGAAATTAGCAGACATAAGCTAACCAAGCCTGAAAACAAGGCCTGGGCTTCTGAATCTAAGGCAGGATTTTATTCAATTTTCCCCTTTCAATCTGTATCTCAGATGTCCTAGAACTCCTTATGTAGGCCAGGCTGGGCTTGAACTCAGTGATATACTTCCTTGGCCTCCAGAGTGCTGGGGTTAAAGTGTGGCCCACCAAGCCCAGCTTTGTTTTTTTCCCCTCTCCTTTCAAGGTCATAGGGAACTAGTTGAATCTGGTAACATAAAACTTCATTTTATCTTAAGAATCATTTGAGGTTTTGGGAGGAATTAAAAACAAAGTCCCACACTTACCTTATACTCTTCCATGTTCATGTCATCTGGACCAATTTCCATCAGTTTGGCCTGAGCCACCTTCATGATCCTGATAGACCTGTGTGGGACAGAGTGCAGAAAGCAATGGCAGGGTACAGAGCAGCTCCTCCGAATCGGAGGGAGTTGCTGAGTGAGACCCCGCGCAGGAGCAGGCTGGCACATTCTCACCTCTCATCATAGCTAAGGTTCCTATCCGCAAACTGTTCCAGAAGGGTCCGTTCTACTACCCTCTTGGGTGCATCATTTTGGAAAAAGTAGACAAGAACATGCTGAAGGCGAGGGTCACTGTGAGAGGTGGGTGTCTCTTTGGCAAGCTGATAGAGCCGGGAGTACTCCTCATGAAATGCCTGTTAAGGACAGAATTGAGGGGTGGGAAAGGGAACACTGTGGACTTCAGGACACATACAGAGACTGACAAGAAATACCAGAGGGCCTCTCATTAATTCACGCTAGGCTAAGGAATTCTTGTCAAGAAATTACAAAAGCGGGCCGGGCGTGGTGGCGCACGCCTTTAATCCCAGCACTCGGGAGGCAGAGGCAGGTGGATTTCTGAGTTTGAGGCCAGCCTGGTCTACAAAGTGAGTGCCAGGACAGCCAGGGCTATACAGAGAAACCCTGTCTCGAAAAACCAAAAAAAAAAAAAAAAAAAAAACCCAAAAGCTACTATAGGATGTAAATTAGCATATCAGAACTTCCCCAAATACTGACACTACAGACTTACTATATTCAAAAAACTAAACTCATTTTCCTCATCAAGTTGTTTGTTTTTGTGGAGACAAGGTCTCAATTCTGTAGTCCAGGCTACCCTAGACCTCATTATGTAAACTAGGTTGGCCTCAAACTTGTGGCCATCCTCTTGGTTCCTGTGCGAAAGTGCTAGGACTACAGGTATGTGCGGGCACGCCCACCTCTCACAAAGTTCTTAAAAACACAAGCACTTAGTTTAAAAATCCACCCAAATGTAATCTTATTCAAACATCTTAAATACCAAATACCTCAAATAGTATGCCTTTTAAAATGAAGGATCCCAAGTTACAAAGTCAGTCTCAGAGTCTCTGTCATCGATGAACATTTAACAACCTTGTCATTCCTGTAGACTAGATGCAGTGCAGTGGCACTCCTTCCTGCTGGGCCACTGCCAGGCAAAGATGAGCAAGCCACCGGCTTTGTGGAACGGCTTGCTCATCAGCTGGGCAGCAAAGACAATGTCATGTTTCATTTCAACACAGTCTGTGTGCTAGGGTGCATATGTGTAGAAACCAGAGTGCAACCGTGAGTACCGTTCTTCAAATTCTATCCAACATACATTTGGGGGGCGGGGGGGTGGGGTGGGGTGGGAGTGGGGTTGAAATGGTCTCACTATGTAGCCCTGGCTGTCCTGGAACTCACTCTGTAGACCAGGCTGGCCTCGAACTCAGAAATCCACTGCCTCTGCCTCCCAAGTGCTGGGATTAAAGGCGTGCACCACCACTGCCCAGTGGCAAAGGAGTCTTGAACCTCACTTGAATCGGCCCGCCTCTGTCTCCTCAACGCTGGTACTGAAGGCATGTGCCTTGCTCCATCATACTTTTTGGGGACAAGATCTCTCACTGATTTCAAACTCACCAAGTAGGCTATAACTGGTTGGCCAGCAAGCCTCAGGGATCCTATCTCTACCTTTCTAGCACTGGGATTACAGACATGTACTGTACCATGTTACACGTATATATGTATGGGAACCAGATGGGGCACAGCAGTATAGGCTGGAACATCTTTCCAGTCCTGTGGAAAATTTTGTTTTGTAAAATATAGATTCTGGAGATCATAAATGTATCCTTTCGACTGAACTATCTCCCAGCACAAGCAACTGTAACACCATTTCCCACTGTCTTATTAAAATTTTAAAACAAGGGGGCTGGAGAAATGGCTCAGTGGGTAAGTGCATTGACTGCTCTTCTGAAGGTCCTGAGTTCAAATCCCAGCAACAACATGGTGGCTCACAACCACCCATAATGAGATCTGACGCCGTCTTCTGGTGTGTTAGAAGTCAGCTACTTATTATACTTATGTATAATAATAAATGAAGCTTTGGGCCAGAGCAAGCAGGGACTGAGCGAGCAAAGTTGACCGGAGCGAACAAAGGTCCTAAAAATTCAATCCCCAACAACTACATGAAGGCTCACAACTATCTGTACAGCTACACTGTACTCACATACATAAAATAAATAAATCTTAAAAAAAAAAAATCTTAAAAACAAGAGTACCTTAATAAGCCCTGCTTCAGAGCCATCTCGGTCAAAGGTCTGGCGTGCTTTAGCTATGGCCAGGATGACCCCCTGCATGGCAGGGCTCAGCATCACCTACCACAGAGGGCACAAAACAGAGAAAAAGGGGAGGAGACAGGTTCAGGAGGAAACAGTAGGAAGCGAGGTGAGCACAGTGCCAAGAAGCCGAGCACTGTCTCCTTGGCTGGCACGGGCCCTATTTTAGATGCATGCAGAGCCTTGGCTATCCTTGTAATGATGCCTATGACAAGCCAATCCTCTATGTGCATATTCTAAGTCTATGAGATAAACAAAGATGTCCAAGAACATTTTTGATGGGGCACTGCTGAAGATTAAGTTCAACCACAGAATGGTCAGAATGAAGGTATAAAGGTATATAATATCAAGTAACTGCAAACTTTCAATAAAAACATATATACCCACAGCAAAAAGCAGAAACCCGAGAGACAGGATTAAAGACTATTTATGTGCAGTGCAACTGAAAAGGAGACAGAGCACGAGGAACAGCTGCTTGCTCAACCTCAGAATTAAAAGCAAAACCAACTTTAATCCACATTTGTTTTATTCACCGAGCAAGTGGAAAAAGTCTACTTGTAAAACAAAATAATGGACCGCCACCAAAACCAAACAATCTCTGAAAGGTGAGCGTGTTTTTGTTCATAATACCAAATGGAGTTAATCCTTTCCCTAGGCCATCTAGGCTTTGTAAGAGTCTCTGCTCAACACAAGCTGGTGTACACACATACACATGCACACACGCATGCCAAAAGTGCACAGCAGGAATGGGTCACCCGTGACTTTTCATAAAGGACAACAAGGTCAGCAGCAGACAGGCCTCCATGGCTCTTGCTTGATTCAGTGAGAAAACATTAGCTCGTGACACACGCCTTTTGAGAAACGACACACAGCTACCCTGCACTCGTGTCTTGGTACCTCCTCATCATAGCCATCCGCATCAGACCTAACAAGGATCCTCCCCACACTGGGGATCTCCACTTCAGAGACCTCAGAGTTAGGTGTGGCAGCAGCCTCTGTGTCTCTGGCCTCTGCCGCCTGCTCTGACTGCTCTGCAAGGTTTGTTTCCAGGGGCTTCTTGGGCTCAGCTTCATTATGCTGTGGCAGCAGAATGGAGGGACAGAGTTAAGAACAATGGGGAAAAACAGATAGAAATAAAGAGGGCTGATTAAAGTCAGCAGAGATGACAGAAAGCTGGTGTCCAAAACCAGACCCTATCAAAGGAGGGTCACTCAGCCAGTCTCACCTCACTCAAGGCTGCTTCTACACCGCTCTTCTCGTAGGCATGGGCCGTGTTTGCAATTGCTTGGGCAGTCTGTTCCTTTGCAATCACAGCATGCTCAGAAGACAAGCATCGAACCCCATGAGAGGACACTGCTGGAGACTCTAACATAAAGAAATAAAAATAATAATAATCACAGAAGTGTTACATCTGATGACCAGCAAGCAGGAGGGACACACATTTCAATATACAGTTCCAGCACACCTCTTTCAAAGTCCATGTAAATGCCCCTAGAAATTCTGACAAGAAACATACTCTGCCAGGCAGTAGAGGCACCACACACCTTTGATCCCAGCACTTGGGAGGCAGAGGCAGAGGCAGAGGCAGATATATCTCTGTGAGTTCAAGGCCAGTCTAGTCTACACATAGAAACCCTGTCTTGAAAACAAAACAATCATTAAAAAAAATTTTTTTTCGAGGTAGTGGTGGTACACACCTTTAATTACAGAGCCTGGGAAGCAGAGGTAGGTGGAACTCTGAGTTCTAGGACAGCCAGGGCTACACAGAGAAACCCTGCCTTGGGAAATCATTTAAAGAAAGGGGAAAAAAGGGGGCAGTGATGGCACATGCCTTTAATCCCAGCACTTGGGAGGCAGAGGCAGGCGGATTTCTGAGTTCGAGGCCAGCCTGGTCTACAAAGTGAGTTACAGGTCAGCCAGGGCTATACAGAGAAACCCTGTCTCAAAAAAAAAAAAAAGTTTTACGGGCTGGAGAGATGGCTCAGTAGTTAAGAGCTCCGACTGTTCTTCCAAAGGTCCCGAGTTCAAATCCCAGCAACCGCATGGTGGCTCACAACCATCCATAGATCCATAGTGAGATCTGATACCCTCTTCTGGAGTGTCTGAAGACAGCTACAGTGTACTTACATATAATAAATAAATAAAGTCTTAAAAAAAAAAAAAAAAAAAAAAAAAAAAAAAAAAAAAGAAAGAAAAGAAAAAAGGAAGATCTCCTGCACATCAAGGACTCTCAAAGGTCTGTTAAAATTACTGTGCACAATTTTTCCTAAGTTTCTACACCAAAGATGCTTCCTTTCATTAACCATTTAATAAGATCATCTATAACTTTTCATCCTGTCATTCTTCTACAACCTGGGGGATAAGCAAAGCACTATAGAAAGCATAGACAGCCTTTCTCATTCATAGTATTTCTGCTTGTCAGAAAGCAACTTCTAAAGGCACACTGATCCTAACAAACTGTAGGCCAGCCACTATAAACAGAACCTGCTGTTGGGCCAGCAAGACGGCCCAGTGGGTAAAGGTTACTTGTTGCCAAGCCTGATGACCAGGGTTTGATCCCTGGGACCCACATGGTGGAAGGAGAGAACTGGCCCCCACAAGTTGTCCTCTGATATAAAAAATGTGTTATATGGCACGTGTCCCCACACTCCTCCCACCAAAGAAAAATAAAAAATTTAAAAATAGAAGAAAGCCACTGTCATTGAGGATCCAGGGTTGGCTGGAGAGGACAGCAAGGACCTGACCAGACCTGGCACAGTGTGGGGAAAGAGCAAGGCCCAGACTAGACCATACCTTGTGATGTGGAGAAATCCTGTGAGGAGGAGTTCGGGGAGGACTCCATCTGCGGGATCTTACAGGTCTGTTCTTCCTCCCATTCCTCCACCTCTTGCTGAAACCTCCAGTTATCTGCCTGAATGTACTGCCTGAGTTCCACAGACAGGGATTCCACTTCTGCAGCCTGATCAGATTCATTAGAAGATGCCTCTGAGGGAAAATAGTTAAAACGGAGAAAGGTAAACAAACCAACACACTATCCCAGAGGAAGGGTAGCACATCCCAGCTTTACTCTTGTCCCTAGACATACACACTTACATGTATACACACACACACACACACACACACACACACACACACACACACACACACACACACGGAATTCAATCAGAAACTCATGATGAGATTATCCGGCATAGCACAATAGGAACTGTAACAGGCAACAACAGTAGTAGGCAGGCAGTATTTATCTACTGGGGCTACAGAGACAGCTCTGCAGCTCACAGCACTGGCTTCTCTTGCATAGAACCCAGTTCTGGTTCACAGCTCCTAACTGTCCATATTTCTGAGTGCCAAGATATATGATACATCAGACATATATGTAGTACATACACATAAAAATGTTGAGTGAATGCCCCCAACCTTGGAATGTAGGTATTTGTTCCATGCCTGCCAGTCACTGACACAGAAGAACTTGACTCAGGGCAAGGTCATGCTGATCACATACCCTGTTATTTATTATGTTCTGTATGCTCTGCATGAGGTTTGCTATTAAGATATTCCACAAAGCTTTAGGTGGGTCCCATCACATTAAAGGTCAGTATGAACTATTATGTGTAAAGTAGCTTGAGTCAAAGCCAACCTGCACTTTCCACACCCATGTATGAACTCATTGTTTTTATGGTTTTTTTCCTTTACTAGCCCTGGCCTTGAGAAATGTTCGTCATCTTGGCTTAGTCCCTGGATTCTGAGCCAATTCTGAGCTACGGCCCTAACTGATCAGTTTTAGGGTGTGCATTCAATAAACAACCCCTGTCTGACTGAGATTGGTGTTCATATGGTTTGTGGGACAATTCCTGGACCCCAACACATACACGAAGCCAAATATTCATCAGCATAAAATAAAAATAAACCCTTAGGCCGGGTGGTGGTGGCGCACACCTTTAATCCCAGCACTTGGGAGGCAGAGGCAGGAGGATTTCTGAGTTCGAGACCAGCCTGGTCTACAGAGTGAGTTCCAGGACAGCCAGGGCTATACAGAGAAACCCTGTCTCGAAAAAACAAAATAAATAAATAAACAAACAAACCCTTAAAAATTAGTATCTGTTGGCTGACTGAATGAACAAGATAGGTTAATGACTTAATCGTAGTCAGTCACTGGATGCAGCCAGTATTTCTTTAAAAATCTGAACATTAGGGGCTGGTGAGATGGCTCAGCGGGTAAGAGCACCCGACTGCTCTTCCGAAGGTGATAAGTTCAAATCCCAGCATCCACATGGTGGCTCACAACCATCCGTAACGAGATCTGGCGCCCTCTTCTGGGGTGTCTGAAGACAGCTACAGTGTACTTACATATAATAAATAAAATAAATCTTAAAAAAAAAAATCTGAACATTAACAGATGTAACAGAAGAAAATGGAGAGGGTTCAGTGCCTCAGAATGCTTGCTGCTCTTATGGAAGAACCCAAGTTCAGTTTCCAGTACTCAGGAGGCAGCTCACAAGCAACTGTAACACCAACCCCAGGACGCCCTACATCTTGTCCTTGTAGGTACCTGCATGCACATGTGCACAAACACACATAAACACAGGCACAAAGAGAAATTTACACAGAAAATAAAAATACACCGGAATAAATTTCTTAAAAAAAGGGAAAAGAAAATTTAAAGTAGTAGACTTATTAATTTAACTATTCCATCTAAGAGTGGTAAGAATGTCCCAGCTGGGCATGGTAGCACACAGCTACAACCTCAGTGCAGCTCCACAGGTGAAGGCAAGATCAGGTGCCCACAAGATAGGAAAGGTTAGATGAGCTACTATCTCAAAAAGATAAAAGAATGATCACCCACTTCATCACAGTTGAACAGAAAATGTGAAGGCACTGATCTGAGCGCACTCAGGAGGCAGAGGCAGGCAGATGCTAACTAGTGAGATACTGCCTTTAAAAAAGAAAGGAAGGAGCCAAGTACTTTATTTCCTGAAATTCCACACAATTATTGTGTTGTAAGAAACCAAGGTGAATTACTGGGTAAATGGTGCATAATCAAGTCATTAAGTACTTTGGCTCAGTGGTTAAGAGCACTGGCTGCTCTTCCAGAGGTTCTGAGTTCAATTCCCAGCAACCACATGGTGGCTCATAACCATCTGTAATAAGATCTGGCACCCTCTTCTGGTCTGCAGGCATACACACAGGCAGAAAGCTGTATACATAATCAAGAAAGAACAAGAAAAAAACTGCAAAAACTATGAAGGACACGTTGAATTCTATTTCTAACCATGCCATCACAACCAACAAAAACAATCTGCAACAAAACAACCCAGCCCTCGTTAGCTGCCTGTCCAGGAAGCAGTGAGAGTCTACTCGCTTCTTTTGAGCCAGGGTCCTAAGTAGCCTGAGCTGGCCTTGAACATCAGATTCTGCCACCTGCGGCACCCAGTGCTAAGACTGCAAGCATGCACAGCCACCTCTGGTGTACAAGGTGCTATGGGTCAAACTAGGGCTTCTTGCACACCAGGCAAGCATTCTACAAACAAATCTTAATCCCAGCCCTCCGAGTACCTCATAAAAATGAGCAATCTAGGCAGTGACAAGGAACTCCCAACAATGTCCGGCTCGGACAGTCTTATAACCTCACAGCCAGTGTTTATGACTTTACATCATAGAGGGGGCTGTTCTCTATTTGAGATATGTTCTCTTTCATTCCCTTACAGTTTTTATGTTCTTTTGTTTGTTTGTTTTGTTTTGTTTTGTTTTTTCGAGACAGGGTTTCTCTGTGTAGCCCTAGCTGTCCTGGAACTCACTCTGTAGACCAGGCTGGCTCGAACTCAGAAATCCACCTGCCTCTGCCTCCCAAGTGCTGGGATTAAAGGCATGCGCCAACGCACGGCTAGTTTTTATATTTTAAGAACATTTTACATAGTGATAAATTGTAGTTTACAAATGTCTTCAAAATAAGTATAAGACTGCTCCCTTCCCAGGGGCTAGATCCCCTCAATGCTCTTCTCTAGTCAGCGTGTTTACCTGCATCGAAGTGGGGCAAGCTGTCATTGATATACATCAAGCAGTACGCACTGGCATTTCTCAGGCCCCCGTAAGAATCTCTTTCAAGTTCCTCCCAGGAAGATTCAGTAACAGAGATGTCGTTGTACTTGAGCCAGATCTGCCGAGGCTGGTTGTAGATGTACGCCCAGTAGTGTCCTGCACTGGCTTGTCCTTCGTGAACAAGAACTGCATGTAAGCGATAAGGCACCTGCAAATCAGAAAGGAGGGCTCTCAGACTGACCGGGCATGGAAATCAGATGGGTATCTATGCCAATACAATTCTGAACATTCCCAACCAGCAAGTAAAAGGGAATGCCCATACAAACACAAGATAACATCCACAACAAGCACTTTACCAGCTCAGGACGGACCGACGAAAACACAATCCTGGAGGCTATCAAGGGTCCAATCCCATCAAGGGCCCTTAGAATGGGTCAAACCAAGCCTTGCTGTAGGCCCTTTCAGCCCTAACCTATGCTCAGTGCCTTATTCTCCTGTCACTCAGCAAAAAGAGGGAAAGTCAAGAGTCACATGATCTATCCCTATCCCAACCACAAGCATGCTCACTGCCCTGCTGGGAGCAGAGCTGTGTTCTGGATGTTACTCGGCCATGAGCCCGCCCTTCATAGGCCCTGCCCAAGGCCCTAAACTGAATAAAAATGAGTGTAGACAGCAGGAAATCTGTTCTGCCCGGCTCCTTCTGGGATCTCCAGTTACTAGAGAAATAAAGCCTGAGGATGGAATGGAACCTCTCCAAGGACCTTAGAAATGGACAACTCATCTCCAGTTGGGTTTCCCCACTACTCTGCTTCAATTACCATTTGGATGGTGCAGATTAGACTGTGAACCCAAAACTATGTTATTTACTGGAAAACCTGGGTATTTTCTATGCTGCTCTGAGCTAGCAGACTTTCAGCCCAGCATCTGGCTCCCAAGTTTATTGGTAAAATCAAATAATTGAGATTTTGTTAACACCATCACTTAGAGAAAAAACGTTTTACTAATAAGTAACAGCAAATTTGTTTTTAAGGTTTGTCTTTATAAAAATTATGTATAATCTTGTGCATGTAGATATGTATGTAAGGGTTCAAGTGCCCATACACGGTGAGACATATCAGATCTCCCTAGAATTGAAGTTAAGAGGTGTTTCTGGGAACTGAACTTGGAACTTCTGCAAAACAGAATACACTCTTAGTTGCTGAGTCATCTCGCCAGCTCCTAACAGCAAATATATCTCCATTGTATGAAAAAGCACTGTACGTCAGTATCCAAAAAAAGAATGATTTAGGCCGGGACTATACAGAGAAACCCTGTCTCGAAAAACCACACACACACACACACACACACACACACACACACACACACACACACACACACAAAAAAAAAAAAGAATGATTTAGGTAAGCAAAAGACACTCTGAATTCTTTAACTAGATGTAAGGGAATATATGTCTATCTTAGCGAGAAATCCATGCAGCTCTTGTGGTATTATGTCCTCTGCCATCAGTACCAGCCCATTTCCCTTCACCTTTAACTCTACCTGACAAAGAAGAGGGTCACAGTACATCTGCTCAATCGCCTGAGTGGTGCTCGAGATACAATTCTTTAGGTCTGTTAAGAAGAAAAACCTTGTTAGGTTAGAGTGTATGTGAGGGACCCTGCCAACACAAAGGCTTTTAACTCAATGAAATTACATTGAGGTGCTTAACAAATTCTTCTTGTAAATCTGCACTGACATTTCTTAAAGCAATTGTCTCAATTTAGGACAAACCTGGGTGTAACTCAGAGCACATGCTTATCTTGTCTGAGTGCCCAGGACAGGAGGGAGGCAAAGCAAGAATAGAGTACAGGTAAGCTATTGTTTAGAAAGCATTCATTTTGTTAAGATGCTCAAACCTGTGAGAACTGTCCCCATACTGGGAAAGCTGAGGCAGGAGGATAATGAGTTTGAGACTAGTCTGTGCTATAAAAGGAGAACTTATCTTTAAAAATAGCAAGAGAGATCAAACCAAATTTTCTTTTAACAAGGCCTGGTTATAAGGGAAACACTGTTACTACCCTTTTATAATCAATTACAATCTTTACATTTAAACAAATTTAAATGTGCAGCAGTATGGAAGGACAACAAACATATGAACTCAGGTCAGTTCAGAGACCTTGCTTCAAAGGGACAGGACAAGAGCAGGGAAGCAGGGAGGGGAGGACCGTACACTGCTTTATCTCATCGAGGGCTCCCATGATTGCAACTATGCAACTGCGAGACGTTTTTACAGAGGAGGAGGAATAATCCCACAGGACCAAGCCTACAAGGCAAGAACTGCAGAAGTCACAGTCGCCAGGCAATCAGGGAACAAACACCCAGCGTGCCTGGCTTCCAAACAGCCAGGAAAAACAGGGAGTAGCTAACAAGTTTTCAGAGTACCAACCTTGTATATCCTGTTCAATCTCACTCCGCCACCTCTGCAGACAGGTCTTAACAAAGTTCATTTCTTCATCTGTGACTGTCCGAGGAGCTGGGGGTGCAGGCATTTCCAAGGAAGAGTGAGGAGAGGTAAATGGCCCTTTCATTACCTCAGAGTTGGCAAGAGCATCTTCCGGAGAGGAAAAGGTACTTTCAGCATTCTGAGAGCAGCTTTCGGGACTTGAACTAGAGAAGACAAAATATGCACTCATTTTGTAATATCTAAAATGCAAGTTGGGGTGGGCATGGTGGCAGAAACCAGTAATCTCATCCCTTGGGAGGCTGACACAGGGCTGTTGTGACTTTGAGACCACCCTGGTATAGCTAAGGGCCTACCTCAAAAAAAGAAAAAAGTTCAACTTGACACAAACTAATATACTTCAGAAAACTGGCTGCTTTATGAAAAGGTACAGTTAGGATACGAGCCCGAGCAACAGTGAGGCCTTAGCTAAAGTCTACACATATATAATAAAAGCTAACTTTCTTGTAATGGTCACCTCATTTAACACAGTTAGTTGTGATCCTCAACCTTCCGAGTGCTACAACCCTTTAACAGTTCCTCGTGTCGTGTTGACTTCCCAACCATAAAATTACTTTCATTGCTACTTCATAACTATAATGTTGCTACTCAAAAACCATAATGTAAATATCTGTGTTCTCTGATGGCCTCAAGCCATCCCCATGAAAGGGTTACTCAACCTCCCAAAAAGGGGTTGGAACCCACAGGCTGAGAACTGCTTCTCAAACCCAGGGTTTTGACATAAGATTCTGTCTCAAAACAATGGGGGGAAAAAAACAACAACAAAACAAACAAAACCAGAAAATAGAAAAGCACTGTGCTGCTCAGATGGCATAATACTTGCTTAGCTAGCACAAGACACTGGCCTAATTCCCTATACCAAATAAGCCAGGCGTGATAAGTAAGAAGAAAGGAGAAATAAATGCAAATTTACCTCTAATACCACTAAAAAAGCTGCCTGCAGTGTACGCTGGAAACTGAACTATGGCATGGCCCTCTGCAAAGCAGTATGCACACTTAATGGCTGAGCGAGCCATCATCTCTCTAGCCTCTGGGTGTTTTGTTTTGAAGACAAGGTTTCTCTGTGTAGCTTGACTATCCTGGAACTTGTCCTGTAGGCCTCAAACTCAGACTCAGCCTGCCTCTGCCTCCCAGCTGGTGAGATTAAAGGTGTGTACCACTACAGTCCATCTAACAGGTTTATAACATAAGCTTTTCTTCTGAGGGACAAATGTGCCCTAGTAATTTTATTAGCCAAAAACACTCATATCATGGAGTGTGACCCAAGCTGACCCTGCAGGCACCGTCTAGCTATAAAGACTGTTGGTTAAATAGGCAGAGTCATAGGATTCCTCCACGTGGCCGCCCTGTGTGTTCACGAGCCCAGCTCCTGTAGGCTTGGCCTCAGAATTCTGGCCAGTTCCTCCTTGTGTAACTATGGCCATACGGTTTTCCTTGCTGTTAATTTAGCCTTCTTCATGGCAGATGAAGCACAGAACGAGATGCCTGGAGGACACCTGGATCTCTGAGAAAGCCCTTCCGAGGCAGATTCACAGCAGCCCTCAAGGCTGACCCACACAGCAGACAGTGAGAAGCCTCTGGAGCAGGTGCACTGCAGTGACTCAGGACAGTGCCAGGTGACAAAGCACCCCTCTTAGAGGGAGCTGAGAGGTTCACAGCAGGTGGGAGGAAAGAAGTGAGTCAAATAAGAATGGGGAAACAACACAAACCATTTAAGAAATCTGTTCGTTACCTTTCCTTGGAAGTGAGGTCAGAAACCGGGCAGTGCACAGAGGGAAGTGGTAATGTCACGTGCTCAGCACTTCCAGACACACAGCTTTCAGAGGTGGGTTTTGTACTGGCAAATTCAATAACGTATTTCAACATGTCGGGGAGTGGGAACCGAGATGGGCCCGAGCCGTACTTCACATACCTAAGAGGCAAAGACACTGAAACACTACTGCCCAAGTCTGCTATGCAATAACTGCTGATAAAGACTCCCATGCAGAGCTGCTAATACCCAGCTATAATCCTAGTAGCTCAGGAGGCTCAAGTAGAAGGCTACAAAAAGTTTGAGGCTGGCTTGGGTTACAAAGTAAGAATGGGGCAAGCTAGTGACAGCGTATCTCAATATAACAACAAAATCCCATATTATCCTAAAGGCATATACCATTTAATTGGTTACTCAAGCTATAGGGTTAAAAACTAAAAAAGGCTTTAGCCATGAAAGCTGCCAGCAGTCTAATACATCGCACACAGAGAAGAGGACTGTTTCAGAGAGCTCAGCTCTGCTCTCTGTCATACCACAGCCGGGCGCTGCTCACAAACCTAAGCTCTTCCTTAAAGGACAATATTCCAAACTAACTGAAAAACGATCTGGTCACTAGTTCTCACATTTTCTTTGTCCTTTCTAAACCAACTGCCTCATAACCAAGAACCAGAGAAATCCAGAAATAAGTACCAGGCTTTAAGAAAAGCAAGGTGGTGGGAACCCATGCCTTTGATCTGTACTTGGGAAGCAGAGAAGGTGGTGGGAACCCATGCCTTTGATCTGTACTTGGGAAGCAGAGAAGGTGGTGGGAACCCATGCCTTTGATCTGTACTTGGGAAGCAGAGGAACCCTGATTTCTGTGAGTTCAAAGCCAGTCTATGGAGCTTCCAGGACAGCCAAAGCTGTCTCCAAAACCCAAAACCATACCAACCAACCAACCAACCAACCAACCAAAAAAAGCCCCCAAAACCAAAAACAACCACCACCACCAACAACAACAACAAAAAAACGGAAAGAAAAGAAATTAGACATTAGTAAAGGTCAGAGGCAAAGAAAGCCAGCAATCTTTCTTTTACAGGGTCTTACATACTCTGTTTTTTTAAATTAGTTAACATATATATATACACATACTATAGCTGCCTTCAGACACACCAGAAGAGGGCATCAAATCTTATTACAGATGGTTGTGAGCCACCATGTGGTTGCTGGGAATTGAACTCAGGACCTCTGGAAGAGCAGCAATCAGTGCTCTTAACCACTGAGCCATCTCTCCAGCCCTAATATACTCTATTATTCATGAATGTGATCGATTTCATAGGCCAGCCAGTCATAAATTATTCAAGATTTCTCCAGTAAGAGTAATATTCTCAAATATGTGACTGAAATAATAGAGTACTTTTACAGTTATTTAAGATACATTTTTTATTTTATGTGTATAGATATTTTGTCTGCAAGTGTATCTGCACCACATGCATGCCTGGTGCCCTAGGTGGCCATACAAAGGTATAGGATCCATGATAACTGGAGTCACTGACCCTGGATCCTCTGCAAGTGTTACCCACTGAGCCATCTCTGCCTGCACATCTTCACTTGTGTGCCTGTGTGTGTTGTCAGTGCTCTGAGTCCAGAAGGCAGCCCTGGATTCCCTGACGCTTGATTCCAGGTGGTTGTGGCCATGACATGAGTGTCAGGACTCAACTCTTGTGAGCATAGTGTACACTTTTCACCTCCAGCCTCTAAACAAACTCTTCTAGATATGCTTAATCTCCCCACTGCTAGCACCTTACTTTAAACTCATATGGAGATGCAGGAAGGACAGGAAATCAGGGTCATCCACAGATACATACTGTGTGAAGACACCCTGGAGAGAGAAGACTCCACCACCACCACAACAACAACAACAGGCAGTAGTTACTGTGGTTAGTTAAACGAGCAGCACATAGGTGCAAACACCTATAATTCCATCACTTGAGAGACAGAGGCAGGCAAATCATCATGACTTTAAGACCAGCCCCGTCCACAAAGCAAGTTCAGGCCAACCAAGGCTTGCTTACACAGCAAGATCTTTTCTCAAAAAACCCAAGCCAACAAACAAAAGAACGAAGAAAATGAAAATGAGTAGAGAATGAGCACTTTAACTCAGCATCAAATCCACGACACAGGATATGGGGCGGAGAGCAAAGGCAGCCTTAGCCAAGGCTTGCCTACCGCCTACTTTGTCCCTCAGGTCACTAACAGAGAACTGGCATGTGCCTGCCTGCCTGCCTGCCAGGGTGAAGAACCTGGGCCAGTTGTTCAATCCCTGGCATGCACTTGGCCATGTTCTTCCACTACAAGTTTATCAAACTCTACTCAGTGCACACTTCAGAGGGCAGAGCAGGTACCTTGGCGCAGGAATGGGTACCAGCCTGGACCTCCTCCCAGGCTCATTCCATTTTAACACTTAAAACCCCACAGAAGTTGATCTCCTCTAAGAAACTTGAGTTTATCAGTAACAATCACACCAGAGTCCTGGCTCTTAGAGCCAACAATTTCACACAATGCAGCACCTATTTTGACTAACAAGACCAGGGCAGGGGATGGGACAGGAAGGGATACAGTCCAAGAGTATTAACCTACCGTGTACAAGGTGTTCAAGTCTTTGCACAGGATAAAAACAAAAACAGCAAAAGTAGTTTCAAAACTGTCTTGTCTATCATGTACAGAAGAAATCTCCCTTCCAATATCTTACATAGTTACTTTCTGAGACAAGGTCATGGAAATCCAAGTTGGCCTGGAACTCTCTATCCTCCTCTCTCTACTTCCTAAGTCCTGAGCTCATAGATATGCTCCACCATACCCCACCTTTTTGTTTTTCTAAGGCAGAGTTTAAGCTGTACTCTAGACTACATAGCCCAGACCAGCCTCAAAAAAAAAAAAAAAAAAAAAAAAAATCATTCAATTCTCTTGCCTTGGCCTCCCAAATACTGAGATTACTGGCCACAATGCCTATTTTTAGACTTCAAAGTGATATATGGATGTGTTAAGAAAATTCAAATATGGCGGGCGTGGTGGTGCACGCCTTTAATCCCAGCACTTGGGAGGCAGAGGCAGGCAGATTTCTGAGTTCCAGGCCAGCCTGGTCTACGAAGTGAGTTCCAGGACAGCCAGGGCTAAACAGAGAAACCCTGTCTCGAAAAACCAAAAAAAAAAAAAAAATCCACTCATTTATTTTTATGTGTATTAGTGTTTTGCTTGCATATTTGTATGTGTATCACATGTGTGCAGGAAACTACAGAAGTCAGACAGGGCACCAGATTCCTTCGAAGTGGAGCCACAGGTAGTTGTGCGCCGTCACACGATGCTAGGAACCAAGCCAGGGCTCTCTGCTGCAAGAGCAGTAAATGCTCTTTGCTGAGCACTAAGCCACCCTTCTCTAGTCTTTAGGTCCTATCTAGGAAGGTAAGTTCTGGCCTGGAAGGTGGGTTAATGGAGGAAGGTGTCTGCTACCAAGGCTGGTGCTCCGAGTTTGGTTTCTTGGACCCACATGGCTGAAGGAGAGAATCAACTTTAGACAGCATCCTCTGACCTCCATATACTCACACATGTACACATAAGTAAGTAAATAAACAAACAAACAAAAAATGAAAACTACACCCAGTTAATTTTAAAGGCCAAGGGGGGGCTCAGTAGTTAAGAGCATATTTCCCACAGAAGGCCCTAGTTCCACTCCTTGCAGTGTGGATAGACTCAGGCTATAACTCTAGATCCAGGGTATCTGACACATAATCACACATAGACACAATATACACATAATTAAACACAATAGTAATATTACACTAAGGAAAGTACTTCCAAAGTCTCAGTGATTCTTGGTTTCTTTAAGTTCCCTAAAAATAACTGGGCCAGTGACTTGGCACAGCAAAGGCACTTGTCACCAAGCCTAAGTTTGATCCCCAGAATCCACATAAAGATAGGAAGAGAAAATTGATTCTGCAGGTTGTTAGCTGACCATCATATGACTGCAGCAGCACACATGTTCAACCCCTCCCCCCTCCATCCCCCTGCCCCCCAATCCCTACATGCGGCAAATAATGTTAAAAGTTAATATTGGATCTGGGTAAAGCTTGTGTCCCTTGGAGAAATTAACGACCTAGAAGTGGACCCGTGAAGTAGGACAGAGAATGTTATTAGATGAAACAGTTAAGAGCACCAGCTGTGGGCTGGAGAGATGGCTCAGCAGTTAAGAGCACTGACAGTTTTTCCAGAGGTCCTGAGTTCAATTCCTAGCAATCATACCGTGGCTCAGAACCACCTGTAATAGGATATGATGCCCTCTTCTGGTGTGTCTGAGTACAGCAACAGGGTATTCTCATATACATAAAATAAATAAACCTTAAAAAAAAAAAAAAAAAAAAAAAGCATCAGCTGCTCTTCCAGAGGACCCCAGTTCAATTCTCAGGACCCACATGGTGGGTCCCCAACTGTAACTCCAGTTCCAGAAGTTCTGATACTCTCACAGACAGACACACATACATGCAGGCAGAAAGAAAAGAACACTTCCAAAAATGCACAGGGAATAAAAAAAAGTAGTTGAAGAGAAAGAGAGGAAGCCACCAACAGTGTATGGGTTTCCTCTGTAAATGTTAAACCAACAGATCTATCTAGACTACAAAGACCTATTTTAAAGAAAGTGCCAGAAGTCTGCCAGAAGAACTGGGCACACACGAGGAGCTCGAGCTCCTGGTCTCAGTCAGCATCACCCCATTCAACACTTCTCAAGCCCATTTCCTCAAGTGAAACTGCCAGGCTTGGAGGCCATTCAATGCAAGCCCAACCCTTGGGGAAGTGGAGACAAGAGAACCAGAAGTTCGGTCTCAAAAAAACCAAAGAGGACAAGTGACTGACAGCACTGCTCCTCACGTTCATTTAGTCAGAGAGCAGGAGGGCAGGGAAGAGAGACTGCCAGACCATCATAGTATGTCCGGGTCCCTCAAGTCCTCAGGACCACTCACCCACAGGCACTCGCTGGCCTTGAAGATTCCTTTACACTTACAATGAGGGTATTACCTTTTTTATAAACCACCAGTTATTAATTAATTATGCTCTGGACTTTTTTTTTTTTAAAGATTTATTTTATTTATTATATGTGAGTACACTGTAGCTGTCTTCAGACACTCCAGAAGAGGGAGCCAGATCTTGTTACGGATGGTTGTGAGCCACCATGTGGTTGCTGGGATTTGAACTCATCACCTTCGGAAGAGCAGTCGGGTGCTCTTACCCACTGAGCCATCTCACCAGCCCCCTGCTCTGGACTTTTAAACATACTCTCTAATCTTAATAGTTGCTATATGTTTCAAAGCCTGAGACAACCCAGAAGACTCACCTTTCTAACTTCTGCTGCAGAACTTGTATTTCCTCCTTCAACTTCCGAACGCTCTCTCTCTTACTTCGGATAAGCTCTTTGCTCTTATACATGTACCTGAGCAAATGATAACCACGTGTAGAACTGACATCAGCAGATATCAATGACAAGACCCCAGTGAAGACCTCACACAGGCAGTTATCCATTAACCAATACTACATTTTTATTTTACTTTATTTTTAATCTTACAGCTAAGCGAGATCTCCAAGTACCCCTGTAGCGGGGAATGCCCTTGCATTTCTGGCTAAGTTACAGGGGTACCAAACCCAGCTGAGTGCACTGCTGTGGATCACACTCAGGTCAGCAAGGAGGCAGGAAGGATGCCCACTCTCACCACTATCACTAAATGCTTTCCTAAAGGTGAAGCCAGCACAGTGGGTAACAAGTCAGAGAAACAAAAGGTGGGAGGAGACAGGAGCAAAGGAAGCAGAGCGGTTCTTCAGCTACTGCTCACAGCACTACAAGACCAGGCCGACTCGGTGAGTTTACTCCAACCTGAAGATTTAATAACCAGTACAACCAACTTTATTTCCATCTGCTCAAAGAGAACAGAGTAAAAAAAAAAATTTTTTTTTTTTTTTTAGATTTATTTATTTATTGTATGTAAGTATACTGCAGCTGTCTTCAGACACTCCAGAAGAGGGCATCAGATTTCGTTACGGATGGTTGTGAGCCACCATGTGGTTGCTGGGATTTGAACTCGGGACCTTCAGAAGAGCAGTTGGCACTCTTAACCACTGAGCCATCTCGCCAGCCCGTAAAAAATTTTAAAACTCAGAATTTCAAAAGTTTGATTTATCTAATGATGGAAGGGCTGTACACCAAATTGTAAAACATCACTGAGAGAAATAAAGATGTAAAAACAAAATGGTAGCTACTATGCTTAGAAGAAAAAGATCACACTCTAAGACGTCATTTCTCCCCAGACTGAACGACAGGTATGGCACAATCCAACTGGAGTATCCCTTATTTTGGCAGAAACTGACAAATCACTAAAATTTCCATGGAAATGCAAGGAGCCAAAAGCCAAAATCATTTTGAAGCTAAAGCCACTGGAGAGTGTATGGATTTTCTTGTCAAATTAAACAAAATAAAAACAAATTAAAAACTGTCTAAAGTTCCAAGGGGTGTGGGGATGAGCTCTGAGATCGATTTGCTTCCTTGCTAATATTGGGTTTTCTCTCTTATCCCTCTTTCTCTTCGTGCCCCCCCCCCTAAAATATAACTGAGTCCTTCTTAGAAAAGGTTTCAGAAAATGAATTTTCTAGGTGGTGGCTGGAGAATGAGGGCTTTTTTTTTCTTCTTTTCTTTTCTTTTCTTTTCTTTTCTTTTCTTTTCTTTTCTTTTCTTTTCTTTTCTTGAGACAGGGTTTCTCTTTATAGCCCTGGCTGTTCTGGAACTCACTTTGTAGACCAGGCTGGCCTGGAACTCAGAAATCTGCCTGCCTCTGCCTCCCAAGTGCTGGGATTAAAGGCATGCACCACCACGCCCGGCCTAAATGAGGGCTTTTTAAAAAAATGTCAAAGTTAGAGGAAATTATATTCCCCTATCTGGATGTAAAACAGGAACCTGAGCATAATTAAAAACTTAGTTGATATTCCAATGGGTTTGTGTTCATACAAATGTAGAGTATAAACCATGACAATATAAACTAGCATCTGCCTTCTGTTCTTCACTTTATTGGTTTACAGAGTCTATGAAGATGAGATTTATGTTCTGAGTCCAGATATATGCCTAGCTACTCAGTCACAGTACTCCGAAAGGTTCACACAATCGAAATCTACACATTATCAAATGTTTAGGTGATCTCCACACATAACTATGTAGCTCACAGTCACTTCTACTGTTGTGTTTAACATCACAAAGTCAGTTGAACCAATACTCACCTATCCATGTAGATAATCTGGGGAAATTCCAGCTTATTATGAATTTTTTCAGGCTGCCCAAGGGACTGATTAAACTCAAATCTGGAGAGTTCAAAGGTCAACACTGGAGGCAGCTTTGTAAACCAACGCTGCCAAGGAAAAAACATAGGGGAAAGAGAAGTTAATGTCAGGAAATAACAGCCACATTTAAAATACCTTTGACCAAGCTTCTTTTGATATGAAATTTACATCCAAGACAACTAAGTATTATACAGCATTTTATCTCACATACTATCTAAATACTTAGAATTATACTTGAAGAGTATGACTAAACCTTCCTCAGCCTCCAAATTTACTACTAGCATTGCGTTCAACCATCACCTTTAGAAATAACCACTACAGAATACAAGAACTGACCATGTGCCAATGCAAGTCATTCCCTAAGAGTCATCAGAATTTAAGATGTTTAGATCTTACGAGAAATAGCCTAACAGCATGTAATTAGGGGATAATTGCATTCAATAATCATCTAAAAAGACAAACACTATAAATATATTATGTACTGTTTATTTACAGCTAGCCAGAGTTGTATCCTTTTTCAGAGGAAAATAATCTCTGGCTTCCAGAAGTTTCTGAAAAGCCAGCCAGGCCAGCGAACCCACAATGGCCCCCAGAGTTTGAGAGTACAACAACTGCTTCCTAAAATGAAAAGAAGGCATGTTCTTTTCCGAGCATAGCTGAGGATAGAAAGCCTGCACTAGCAGAAGCTTTGCTCCCCACCAGAGGCTCCCACGGGTGGCTGCTGGCCCCAGGGGCAGCCAACTCCCCCCACGGCTGAGTCTTTTTATCTTTGTTGTTTGCTTCTTCAGACAGGATCTCACTCACTAGACGGCCAGTGCTGGCCTTGAACTTGTAACAATCCCAATTAATCAGTCTCTTAAGTGATAGAATTACAAGCATGAACCACCTTGTCTGGCCCTTCTGGGTTAAATCTAATTAAACAAGCATAAGGACTCTTGCTAGGGTTATAGTTTTACAAAATCCTTGTCCCTGGATGCCGTTTAAGGAGTAACTACTCATCCTAAGAGAAAGCATCACTGTACACACATGGTACAGCTCACACTAGGAACTGCCAGGAATCCCTTTTTCCCTGGAGAAGCTGAGGAGGAAGTGTTCTCCACATTCTAGCATCTTCTAGGGCTAAAACACCTCCACAGGCCTATGTCAGGCGCCCTACTTTAATTCAAGTCAATTTCTCCTAACATAATTCTTTTTTTGGGGGGGGGGGTGTGTTTTGAGACAGGGTTTTTCTCTGTGTAGCCTTGGCTGTCCTGAAATTCACTCTGTAGACCGCCTGACTCTGCCTCCTAAGTGTGGGGATTAAAGGCGTGCGCCACCACTCCCAGCTTACATAATTCTTGAAATTCAGTTCCAAAAGCCAGTTTTGCCTCAAAATGTAAGAGTAAGCCAAATGAGGTAATGTGGAAAATTATGTTACACTGGTGTCCACTAATTTCTGCTTCACTGGAATGCTGAGGTAGTAATTACCCTTGCATTAGTACATTCTTCCCAAACCATCAAAACCCAAGAATCCCACATAAATAAAAATGAAAATGTAAAAAGCAAAGGCAGACTTTACAAACTCAGAACAATAAATACTGTACCAGGGAAAATATTCAAATGGCACATCCTAAGAGTTAATCACCATCACCTTGAAAATATGGAGGCAGTGTGTTCTCCCTTCTCAGGTACATGTAGGCTCCAACAGAAAGGGAGAAACGTGATCATACTGAACACATCAGGAGCAGCACAAGCCCTTACACGTGTAACTCAGGATTCACACCAAATGCTTAGAGATGGGAGACAGGTTCAAGATCTGCTCAGCAAGTGGTGACCTAACATGTGAACTTGTTTGCCTAAAGTTCAGCCCTACTTAACTGGCTGTCACTGGTAGTATACACCTTACCTCCTGCCCATACTTCACTGAACGATCTGAAGGAAGCAGCGCGATGTCACCTTCCACCATGGCCCCTTCTAAACATTCGTCTAAGTTGTGGTAACCGTTTACCTGAAGAGGATACTGGCCGAAGGTCTCGTTGTTACAAAAGGGCTTTCCTAGACAAAGAGGGGGTTGTTAAGCTTCACTTGCACCATTTAAAATCTATTTCTCTGGCACCACTGAGACACCACTGTTAGGACTACTTCTCTGAGAAGTGGAGAAAAAGACATTGGAGGTGACCTCCACTGACCTATTGGACCCGGGCCTGGGCCTCCCCGTCAAACCCATCCCGAGAGTCCTGGCTGGACTAAGACTACACAAGGTGCACAAGAGGCAGGCAGAGGCCTGTGTCACGTTAACCGTGTGTGCTGGGACGTGGCCAGGGAATTCCAGACTTAGGGGTTATTACAAACAAATTACCTTCTGCAAAACATGCATTTCAACATGGACATAGTGCTGAACACCTGCAGCCCTGGTCCTTGAAAGACTTACTACTGAGAATAAAGGCTATCTTCAACTACACAACAAGACCCTGCCCCCCACCCCCAACACACAAATCAATAACACAAGATATTTCAAGGGGAAAAGAAGGGAGATGGAAGTGAATGAAGCCCACAGATACTGAATGAGACTTGCCAACAGTCATACAAGAACCCGGAGGCTGAGTGGACACTTCTGACTTAACATGGGTAGTCCTGGGTTGCTTTCTCTGAGGGAAGGGATTTCAATATTGACTAAAACAAACTCTGAGGTTAAGTGTTCTAGGTCTACTCTGGCCCCTTTATGTGTGGGGTTTACAAACCCACATAGGCACAGGGAGGAAGTCGACTTGGGGATCTTCCTCAATCACTTCTCCATCTTGGGGTGGTGGACAGTCTCACAAAATGTAAAATGGGACTATGCTGGCTAGTTTCGTGTTAACTTGATACAAGCTAGAGTTATCTGAAAGGAGGTAACCTTAATTAAGAATTTGCATCCATTAAGTTCTGGCTGTAGAGATGGCTCAGTGGTTAAGATCATTGACTCCTCTTCCGAAGGTCCTGAGTTCAGATCCCAGCAACAACATGGTGGCTCACAACCATCTGTAATGAGATCTGACGTCCTCTTCTGGGGTGTCTGAAGACAGCTACAGTGTACTTACATATAATAAATAAATAAATCTTAAAACAAAAAGAGATCTGGTTGTTGAGAATTTTTTAAATTAGTGACTGATGGGTGAGGGCCCAGCCCACTGTGGACAGTGCCATCCTTAGGCTGGTGGTCCTGGGTTCCATAAGAAAGCAGGCTGAGCAAGCCATAGGAGCAGGTCGGTAGTAAATAGCACCTTCCCTGGCCTGCTTCCATCAGTTCCTATCTCTAGCTGTTAAACTGGGATGGCTGGCAGGTGTATTTCACATTCCAAAGTGGACCTGACTGTCAGGTTCTCCTAATGGCATGCCCTGCCCACTACCATGACCCTCTCCAGCCCGGGGTCTAGGCTGCCCTTTCCTATCTGATCTAACCATTTTGGCTACCTGTCTACTCTTTTTTGGGCCTCCAGGCTACTGCAGCTGGTTCCCTTCTCCTTCCCTTTCTCCCTACATCTACATGGCTCAGGTCACAACCACTCTGGACTCTCTCAGATGTCCCTGCCTCTGGCAATACTCTCCCACAAAGAACACAATGTCCTTTCCTTTTTAATTATTTTTTTCACTCACTAGCCCTGCTTTAGTTTCTGCCCTGATTTTCTTCAATGATGGACTGTGATGTGGAATTATAAGCCAAATACATCCTTTCCTCTCCAACTTAGTTTTGGTCATGGTATTTTATCATCATAGCAATAATGACCCTAAAAGAAAAGGATGTTTTAAAATTATATATATAAATTGAGAATTTAAATAGATTTGACATTTAAAAATGCTCATTCTTTGGAGAAATTGTGTGTGGCGATTTATGAGGAAAGTCTCTGATGGGCTCAGACATGTGAACGCCTCCTGCCCAGATTGAAGGCTTAGGAGGGATGTATGGCCTTAGTAGAGAAGGATGTCACCTGAGGTGGCCTTACAGAGTTCACAGCCTCCCCCCCCCCACCTTCAGTTTGCTCACTCCTCTCTCAGCTTCTTGCTCCTGCCACCATGCCTGCTGAGTATGCCATGACTCCCACCATCGCTCCCTGGAAGAGTAGCTAAAATTATACTTGATAATTTGCTTTTGGTCATGGTGTTTTACCCAACAGAAAAGCACCTAACGCAGAAGCTCATGTCTGGATGGCCTGAGGCCATCAAGAACCCGACCCTGCGGAGTTTTTGGAGGAATGTGGAACTAAAGTGTTGCCTGTTCTAGGCAGAGCTTAAAGGAGTGTTCTAATAGCCCAGACTAACAGCACCCAGAGGCCAGTCCTGTGATATTCTGGCAAAGAATCTGGGCCCCCTTCTGCCTTTGCACTATGAACTTGCCTGAGGCAAACTTTAAAACAGGACTGGTTTCTTTGGCGTAGAAATTGTCAAGACAGCCGGGCGTGGTGGCATACGCCTTTAATCTCAGCACTTGGGAGGCAGAGGCAGGCGGATTTCTGAGTTCGAGGCCAGCCTGGTCTACAAAGTGAGTTCCAGGACAGCCAGGGCTACACAGAGAAACCCTATCTCGAAAAAGGAAAAAAAAAAAAAAAAAAAAAAAAAAAAAAAAAAAAAAAAAAAAAAAAAAAAAAAGAAAGAAATTGTCAAGACTACATAATGTTGAGATTGTGGCATGGTTATTATTGTTAATGCTTCCACAGGTCTACCATGAAAAAAAAAGTGGGGCAGAAAAAAGTACAAAATGTGCAGTTTAGAGAGGAAAGAACACCAGGAACGGCTGTAACTGTTAAGAGGTTCCAAGCTTTAAGGAAAGGCTGCTTTGTGCCAGAACAAATGAAGGGCTTCCTCAAGGCAAGACCACACACAGCAAGCTTCCAACTTACAACAGAGAACTCCTAGACAGCAGCAAGAATGAAAGCTTCTGCTAACGGATTCCAGAAAGCAAGGAAATCACTAGCTGGCAGCCAAAGTTGGCAACGCCTGTTGTCCATGCGGTGCTGACTTAAGAGATGTAAGCCCTTTATATGTCCAGAATATATCATCTGCCTTTTGATTTTATAAGGGGTTACAATTAAGAGATTGCCTTGAGTCTCAGAAAAGACTTTTAAATAGAAAACTGTCAAAGACTACCGAAGACTTTTGAAGTTAAAATAGTCTACATTAGGATATGGCCACGAGCCTATGGGGGCCAGGGAGTGGGATACTGTAGTTTAAATGAGAAATATTTCTCATGGTCTCCTATTTGAACCCTTCCTGTCCAGGAGGTAGCCTTGTTAACAAAGATAGGTATGTCACTGGGAGGCAGACTGTTCGAGTTCACAGCTTTGCCCTGCTCCCACTTGCTCTGGCTGCTTCATGCTTATAGTTAAAGATGTCACCTCTGAATCACTTTCCTGACAGCTGTCTGCTGCCATTTTGTTCCCACCATCACGGATTCTAATCCTCTAGACCCAGAAGCTAGAACACTTTCATCAATAGATTTCTACAGTCATATTTTATCACAGCAATAGAGAAATAGCTACTACTATACATGGTAGTGGGCTGTATCTAACACCCATCCATCCATCCATCCATCCATCCATCCATCCATATATGAAAACTGCAGCTGTTTGTGTAGCAGTTAAGAATGCACCCTGAGCCGGTGCGTGGTGGCGCACGCCTTTAATCCCAGCACTCGGGAGGCAGAGGCAGGCGGATTTCTGAGTTCGAGGCCAGCCTGGTCTACAAAGTGAGTTCCAGGACAGCCAGGGCTATACAGAAAAACCCTGTCTCAAAAAACCAAAAAAAAAAAAAAAAAAAAAGAATGCACCCTGAGTTCTGGGTTCAAGTCCTAGTAACAAAAATAAACACATATAGTAAGTCTAAAACACAAGGTCCAGTGGTGGTGCATGGCTGTAATCACATGAAAATGAGGCTGATATAGGGAAGAGCTGGCCATGGATTCACAAGCTGCTGAATCCACAAAGGTTTCGATACTATTCTATTTGTACATAGTTAAAATCCTGACACTAAAAAAATAAAAGTTACGTGCTTAGCCAACAGTTTAAATATTCATAGAGTAGACAAGCATTTCTGGCAGTTTGATTCTATAGAACCTGAGATTAGATGGTCCATCAGGAAAAGCAATATAGAAAATTAAGTAGAATCACTGCCATCAACACAGATATTACACAATTTAACAAGACAGTTCTAGGACAAAGACTATGCCCATTGTACAGATCTAGAGACCGAGTACTCAGACTATGTGCCCATAGTCACACGGAGAAAAGCCAGAGAGTAAGTCTGTTGGACTTTCAAGTCTATCCTGTCTTCCTGCAACGATGAAGCAATGAGAAGCAGTCATAGGTGACAACACACACACAGGACAAAGAAAGACCTTACCTTCTCGGACCCCTTCTGTCAGGAAAGTACCGTAGAATAGTTGCACCATGGGATTTTCAGATTTATTCCTGAGATGACTGCTATTTTAAAAGAGATGAGACAGTTCTGTGTGACTCGAATCAAATACATGCCCATAAAACCCAAGCAGCATCCAGAAGAAATGAGAACAGTCCATTCTCATCACCACAGACTGTCACATGGTAGGTATCTTAGTTTCTAAGGAAGCAAAGATGCAGTTCAGCTCAGACCCTGACTGACAAGAAGATGCCTGGCACTGTGTTGGGGAGGCAATGTGTGAACCCTGACCTTGGGGTCACACTTGGTGACAAATGTGTGTATATACACTTGCTATATATAGAGTATGCCAGATTACATGTATATACAAGGTAGAGAACAGCACAGCAGTGAAGAATGGGCTCCCCAGAGTTTTACAAGTAAATGCTTACAAATTTCCTCGGTAGCACAATATAAGTAGCATGCAAATGTTCTTTCCCTAGAGCTTGTCTTACATTGTAGTTAAGTGTGTTTTAAGTTTCCTCATCTTACATTGTAGTTATGTGTGTAAGTTCCCAGTTGCAAAACTATTTCATGGTACTTTATTCTCCAACTCCAGACTTAAAACTATTTAGAAAAGTGGGATCTTGGCAGCCACACACAGATACAGGTCCTGTGTCCATGCTGGGATGACTGACCCATATGCTCTGTGAATGCTAAGCAGATGTCACAGGTGAGTGACATTAAATATAATGGTTCCATACCATACACCATGTCCATAGTTAGGAGTCCTTTACCCACTCTTAATTACATCTTACAACCAAGCAGTTAGTTCAGGTTCAGAGAAACAAAGGTTGAGGGGACAGTCTAGATCTCTAGAGGAAAAGCCAAAACAGGGCTCAGTGGCCACCAAGAAGTTTGGCAAACACTGGCAGTTTCTACTTTAGAAGAGTGACTTCGCCCACCAACTGTTCTCAGCGGCCACTGTGAGTCGGAAGGATGTGCAGACAAACCCTCAACACTCACTTAACATTAACAGCTAGCTGGAACGCATCCTCCAGCCAATCCAGGAGCTTGTGCGTGAATTCACTCACATCTTGCTATAAGAGAGGCACAAATTGCAGTAAGTTAGATGCAATACTGTACTCAAGGAAACAAAGGTCTGCTTTTCTTTAAGTCTACAAATAAATATTCTACTTCGATGACATAATCTCCCTTTTAAAAGGCAAACTTGCAAAAGACATAGGGACAGGGAGCCCAGTGACTAGAGACAAACATCAGGGCATTGGTATGATGTGACTAAGCTAGGCCAGGAAGGAAGTGGAACACTACAGGGCTGGCCACATCTGTGTGTGACAAAAACAAAACAAAAGGAATAGCCTGGAGTCCACTAGGGTACTGTTTTTAGAATACTAGTTATGTAGCCATGTAATAGTGTGGGTTTCATACTGTGAAGGCCAAAGCTGGTGGCAATAGCAGCGGGTGGAGAAGGAAGGGGAAGGGGAGATAAGAGAAAAGCTGCCGAACTCAGCTTCAGCAGGGTGGAAAGAGGATTTCTATCTATCCCAGAGTGATGTTACAGCCTGCAATCCCAGATTCAGGAGGCTGAGGCTGGAGGACCTAGCGTTCAACAATCACCTGGGTCCAATACTGAGACCGCCTTAAAACCCAAACCAAATCAAGATTTCTACCTGGGTCATCAGACACAGGACTTGACTCTTCTCAATTATCCTTCAGTATGGCTCACTGGGTTTCTTTTCAAATTTGTTCCTGCTTCAAAAGCCTCTGCTAGGATTAAGGTGAGAGCCATCCTCCCGACTTATGATGCTCTTCCTCCCACTTCTGCCTCCTTCAGTGCCAGCACCCTGTGCACCTCTCACCCATGCATAAACATACCTGCTCTCTAACTATACCTTCTGAGAGTGAAATAAAGGGCAGACGAAGGCAGTCATCTTGCCTTTGTTCAGAGCTTGTCATACGGTAACAATTCAAATAGCAGTACCACACTAGCAAAGGTTGACTCAGACACTAGTCTTTGAAATATGACAAAGGAACAAAGTACCTGCTGCTCCTCGGATGATCGGAAGGCTCCCTTCAGTAGATCCAGGGCTGCAGAAGGGTCTACAAATTTTCTATTTGATCCCAACAACAGAGCAAATAAATACTGAAGCTCTTGCATAAACATGATATTTCTTTTTTCCTAGAGAAAACATAGCCAAGATATTATTTGGAAAGCATGAAGGAATGAAGAAAAAAATTATCAACAATCACTAGTTCACATTTACCAAGTTCTAGACCAGTGAGACTAGCAGAGGGACCAGCTGAGGACAGCAGGGGTGAGCCTAGAGCATGGGAGCTGTGAAGCAGTCAGGGGTGTGCTGAGGACAGGACACAATGTTCTGGAGTTCCTTGCAGCTGCCCACCAACCTAAGAGGATGCACTGTAGCACGGTGCCAGGCAAAGGCAAGATGGATGCAGTCCAAGAAGGGCCTGGCTCTGCCTCAGCTCTCTACTCTGCATCCCTTGACCTCGGCAGCCAAAGGCAGGAGAGGGACAGCACCCGGAGAACAAGTTCTGAGTGTCGCCAAGAGTGCAGCACTACGGTTAAAGAAGCAGCGCTTCACTGCACTTCCCTGGCACTGTCTCCTAAGTTTATTCCTACTTAACTGTATCTTTGCAAACCCTTACTTCTTATCCAAAGGAGGGAGACGAGTGACTTAGCCAAGGATTATCACAATTCCCACTCACTCCAGCAACACAGAAACTTTGTCTCAGTGCCAACTTACAGTGTGACTTCGACAATTTTCAAGGATGTTCTGTGGCAGGCTATAACTGAGAACAAGTCTTCGAAATTCAGGCAACTGAAAGAGAGACTGAAAGAAAGAAATTTATTCTCAACTACTTTCAACTGTTGAGGCCTGCTCCTTTCAAAGTAACTGTAGCCATTTTGTATTCAGTCTCCATTTTGCTCCTAAGGTGAAATTGAGTACAGGTTCCCAGACTCTGCTTCCCAGAAGAAAGTGTCCATAGCTGACACTGAGAACTTCTCCTAAAAGGCCAAAGCACTATGGTTCTATTACTTATGCTGCTAGCTCAGTCCTCTGAAACTGCCCTGTTCACCACCCAGCCACCATCCCTCTTACCTCAGCTTAAAAGTCAGCCAAAACGTACAACTGCCTCCACCCTCGCCTCTGACAGTTCATATGGTTTGTGTGGCAGCTCCTGAACCCCAACAAAAACAATTGCAGTTTTTGTTTTTTAAATAATCTAACAGGGTCTTAGTAGATAATTTAGGCTGGCCTTGTACTCCTTATGTAGCCAAGGCTGGCCTTAAATTCCTGATCCTCCTGCCTCAGACTCCTGACTGCTAGGATTACAGGCGTGTTTAATTACAGGTGCAGTATTTCAAAGCTAGGCATGGTAGCTTGGAAGCTGAAGCAAAAGGAGTACAGTGACTGCAAGGCCATCCTGGGATCTAGTGAGGTCCAGGTCCATCACTACACTGTGGAATCCTATCTCATCATTACCTTGCTTTTAAAAGTACCTACACTGTCAACCTACCAATTCTACTATTATAAGGAAATGATTGGAGAGTCGGCTCAATGGTTAAGAGCACTGACTGCTCTTCCAGCAACCACATGGTGGCTCACAGCCATCTGTAATGGGATCTGATGCCCTCTTCTGGTGTGTCCGAAGACAGCAACAGTGTACTCATAAAAGAAATCTTGAAAAAAAGATAGATAGATAGATAGAAAGGAAGGAAGGAAGGAAGGAAGGAAGGAAGGAAGAAAGAAAGAAAGAAAGAAAGAAAGAAAGAAAGAAAGAAAGAAAGAAAGGAAGAAAGAAAGAAGCCTGTTCAACATCTCTCACACCAGTCAAGGTTGAGGGCATTCTGACTCTAGTGTGTGCCTGTCTGTGCAGGTCTTAGACTAACTCGCTGGCAGTCCTACTTTCCACAGTGTTTTTGACCAGTCTCACAGACCGTGGCTGATGTGGAATGCACCACAAAGCCCAGGCTGTACCTGTAGCAACCCTCTTGCCCTTGCCTCAAAGGTGACTACAGATCTGAGTCTCCTCACGTGGCTTTGCTCCCGCTGCACTTACTTAATTATGTGCTCACTGAGGGCTGGGAAGGCAGCACACACATCAGGTCATTTGTATGGAAGCCTGAGGAGTCCGTCCTCCCTTCATGCCTCTGCTTAAAAGCTTCTACCAGCCAAGCCACCGCTGTCCACCCTACAGCAGCAGCACCTCAGCTGAGTCATCACGCTGTGACGGAACACCATGACCGAAAAGCAAGATGGGGAGGAAAGGGTTTATTCAACCTACACTTTCACAGCACTGCTGACGGACAGAAGGAGGCAGGTCAGAAACTCAAGCAGCAGCAACCTGGAGGGTGGAGCTGATGCAGAGGCCAATGGAGGAGTGCTGCTTACTGGCTTGCTCCTCACTGCTTCATCAGCCTACTTTTTTATAGAACCCAGAACCACTAGCTCAGCGATGACCACCCACAAAAACTGGGCCCTCCCACATTGTTGACTAATCTAGAGAATGCCTTACAGCTGGATCTCATGGAAACATTTCCTCACCTGAGGCTCCTTCCCCTCTGATGACTCTAGCTTGAGTCAAGTTGACACAAAATCAGCCAGTACACCCTCCTTCACAATGCCTTTGTGGCATTTATCCGACCTGATTCTCTTAGCCAAACTCCAGGAGAGTACAGGCTTTGTCTTAGCCACTGCTGTTTCCCAGGTCCTAATCAGAGCCAGGCATATAGTAAACAAAGTATTTTGGCTTGAGCGGCTAGGTGGTGCCACAGAACCAAAGCACAGACAAGCCTGCAGGCAGGGAGAGGGAAGAACACACGAAGCTGATGGTGCTGAGGGAACATTTCTTTTTTTTTTTTTTTTTTAAAAGATTTATTTTATTTATTATATGTAAGTACACTGTAGCTGTCTTCAGACACTCCAGAAGAGGGCGCCAGATCTCGTTACGGATGGTTGTGAGCCACCATGTGGTTGCTGGGATTTGAACTTATCACCTTCGGATGAGCAGTCGGGTGCTCTTACCCGCTGAGCCACCTCACCAGCCCGGAACATTTCTTCTTAAGTGTGTGATAGCTAGTCTTATGTCCACTTGACAAACAAACTACATCAATCTAAGAGGAAGGAACTTCAGCTGGGACAACGCCTCCCTCCATAACACTCAGCTATTAGTGAACAATGGAGAAGGCCCAGCCCACTGTGGGTGGGGCCATCTCTGGGCTGGTGGACTGGGTTCTATAAGAAAGCAGGCTGAGAAAGTTGTGCAGAGCAAGCCAGTAAGCAGCACCATAATCTCTGCTTCAGCTACTGCCTCCAGCTTCCAAGGCCTGTTTAGGTTCCTGTTCTGACTTTCATCCATAATGATAATGGATGACAGTGATATCAAAGTGTGAGCCAAACCATTTCTTTCCTGTGTTGGTTTGAAAAGAAATGGCCCCCAAAGACTCATGTATTTTAATGCTAGGCCATAGGGAAAGGCACTATCAGGAAGTGTCGCCTTTTTGGAGTGGGTGTGGCCTTGTTGGAGGAAGTGTCACCGTGGAGGCAGGGTCTGAGGTCATATATGCTCAAGTTAGAGCCCTGCGTGGCAGCCTCCTTCTGCTGCCTGCAGTTCAAGATGTAGAACTCTTAGCTAGCTACCTTTCCAGCACCATGTCTACCTTCGTGCCACCATGCTTTCCTCTATGATGATTACAGACTAAACCTCTGAACTGTGAGACAGCCTCAATTAAGTGATTTCCTTTATGAGAGTTGCCATGAGCATGGTGTCTCTTCACAGCAATGAAACCCGAACGAAGACACTCCCCAACTTGCTTTTTGGTCATGTGTTTTACTGTAACAATAGAAACCCTAACTTAGATAAGTTGTACCAGGAGTAGGGGAGTGCTGTGGCCGACCAGACTATGTTGTTTGGGGAGGACTGTGGAAGGGCTTTGGAACTTTGGGCTGGAAAAGCCACTGAGTGTTGGGAGCTCAGTGGGCTGTTCTATAGGAGCTTGGAAGAATGTGGAGAGCAGGCTGGACGATGGAGGCCAGACTCATGACTTTTCAGAGGGAAGCAAAGACTCTACTGGGCTTTTGTGGGAAGATTCTGTGGTTCTGGCTAGCTGGGGCTGCAGAACAGCTGTGATTAACAAGATATCAGTAGTACTAAAGGGAAACCTCTGCTTTGCCAGGACAAGTGATGCTGGTCAGCTGGAGCTGTGAACTTAGTGCTGATTTGCCGGCTGCCAGACTTGGTTCCATGGAAGGGTAGCCCAGGTGGGGGTGGTTTTGAAGGCATGACAGGGTCATGGACAGCAGCTTGGCATGTGAGAAGCCAGCAGAGGCCACTGACGAGGACGCAGCCTCGGCAGCAGTAGGAGCCCCAGAATTGAAGGAGAAAAGGTGAGGCTTTGCACCGTGAAGAGAGTCTAGGAGAAGCTTTTGGTGAAAGCCAGTTGCAGTAGACCCCAGCATTTGAGATTCCAGTACCACAGAGAGACCACAATTGCTCATAACTGTTGAACCATCTCTCCAGTTCCAGGAAATAGTTAATAGCCACTTCTCTCTAATGAAATCCATCCACCTGCCTGGCTTTACTTAGAACCTGAAAGTATTCTTTTCTGAACTAAAAATACATTCAGTTAATGCCTATGTAGTGTTGTATACAAGGATGTAAACATAGGTATTTTGAACTTCTACCACAAATTATCTCTCCTGTATCAAACGGCAGTGAGCTACCTGTTCAATCCTCGAGACCTTCGAGTCCTATAGATTTCACAGCCCTCCTCTACCAAGAGTGTTTTCACAGGACTGGGAATGTGGCTCAGTGATAGCATGTTTGGAGTAGATGAATATATGTGTGTATACATTTATATGTAATTCATGCATATAGCTATAGCATAGTGGTACATGCCTAAAACCCTAGCACTTGGGAGGTACAAGCAAAAGGATCACAAATTTGAGGCCAGTCTAGACTACATAATGAAAGAGAGTATTTTTATAGTCCTCTTTCCAGGACGCTCATTTGCCATGCCTCTAGCCCAGACTACCCTGAATGGCATTCATTAACTGCTGATCCCAACACTTAATGCATTTATATTTTAGTAGGGTACAGTTTAGACATCACAAATTCTCAGTCCAAACCCACCACAGTAACTACAACACTACAATGAAAGACAGACAGCCTACCCCCCTGTCTTACCCATTGATTCAACTTAGACTTCACACAAAAGACTACCTACCCAGCTTCACCCATTGATTCAACTTAAGACTTCACAGGCTTCATTTTAGCAAACTATGAAATTATATGCAGAAGAAAACGGTTGTCTCTTAAAAACACCATACCTGAATAACAGCACTGAACCAACATGTGTTGCCAACATTTTTCAGCCCAACCGGCCAACCATCCACTCTCTTCCAGTTATTGGGATTGTGGTTTTCTCCCCAAACTTCACAGCGTTTTCTCTTTGAGCGTTTAGTTTCTGCAGAGTTAGCCTCATGTGCTCTGTAGCATACCAACACCACATATCAAAAGAAGAAGGAGGAGGAGAAGAAAACAGTTAAAGAATGATTTACTATACAGACCTGTTGGTAATTTTGAACAGATGATTCCAATATCAGGATAACCATTCACTGGACAATCAAGTGTCTATAGAATAGCTCTATAGTTCTAAGTTAAGTGAAAAGCGAGGTTTAATTACAAATTTAAGCCCTTCCACCAGAAACTTTTATCAGTAAGACCCATAGTAGAAATGAGTTGAGGTTCCAGGCTACTCAACCATGATACCCTACTGAAGGGCTGGTACTTATCAGATACATGGGCTCATTATTGGTTTTCCTTAGTAACTGGGAACACAACTTTGTAAACTTCTATTCAAAGACTACAGACCGGGTTAAGAGCCTCCATGCCCTTCCCGCTTCAGAGTGAACCAAGAGCCAGAGTGTCGGCACACACCCGGGATCCCAGCACTCTCGAGGGTGAGGGAGAAGGGTCACAGATTTCAGGCCACTCTGAGACACCCCCCACCCCCACCCCCAAAAATAGAAAAAAGGAAAAAAAAGAGGGACGGGGAGGGGAAAGGGAACTGAATAAGCTAAGATTGCTCCTTAAAGAAACTATCTTGGAGCAATGAAGAAACCTGAGTAGCTTTCCCAAAATACAATATAACAAAGCAACCATGAGGAACAAAGATCATAAATTAAAGCAACAACCTATTAAGATCTGTGTTGTCAGCCTGAATGTTAGGAGACTCCAGGAGACTCAAGGCGATGGCTGCCTGCAGGTCATCTCTGTTGTCGTGCGTGAGGTCTATCACCTCTGTGAGGAAGCAGAGATTCCTTCCGTTAGTTCATGTCAGCAAGTAAGAAAGGCAAAGCACTTCCAACCACATGCACCCCGAATTCTCACCAGCGGTTCCTCTGCACACATCTTGTAACTGTCTCAATGTCAAATGAATAATATAGCTGTACTGCAATCCTATCCCAGCAGTTCCCAAGTAAGTGACTAAAACCAGGGCTGGGGTAAGATCACTGAGTGCACAGAACACTTGCTGCTTAAGCATAAAGACCTGAGTTCAGGTTCCAGCATCCATGTAAAAAAGACAGGCACGGTAAGTACATGCCTATATTCTCAGTCCTGGGGGAGAACAAAAATTCCATGGACTCGGTAGCCTGGCTGCTTAGCCAACTAGTAAGCCCAGTGAGCAGCCCTGTCTCAAAAAAGAAAAAGAAAAAGAAAAAAGAAAGGTAGAGGGGCTGGAGAGATAACTCAGCAATTAACATCACCTACATGGTGTCTCACAACCAGTCATAACTCAAGCCCCAGGGGTCCAACACCCTCTTTTGGCCTCTGAGGAGCACCAGGCAGCATTCAATGCACTGACATACACATATGCAAAACACCTATACACATAAAAATAACCAGAACTTTAAAGATAAATGAGATAGACAAAGACACCTGAAACAAAACTCTGACCTACATACATGCAATAAATAAAATACATTAAAATCCTACAAAATCAAAAATATATTTCATACCTGTAGGCTAATTGCCTTACTTTACCATTGTAAAAACATCCTAGCATCGGATAGTCAACCGTACACACAATATTCTATGATGAATGGAGGGCTAGCTTTATGAAGTTGGCTTATGACCTAGTACAGACATAGAAAAACTAGTCAAGAAGAAAAAAACATTTAAAGCCAGCCCGGGCTAAAGTAAGGGAAAAAAAGGAATTAAAGAAATCATTTAAAAATTTGATCCCCAGGCTGGAGAGATAGCTCAGTGGTTAAGAGTACTGACTGCTCTTCTGAAGGTCCTGAGTTCGAATCCCAGCAACCACATGGTGGCTCACAACCACCTGTAATGAGATCTGATACCCTCTTCTGGAGTGTCTGAAGACAGCTACAGTGTACTCACATATAATAAATAAATAAATCTTAAAAAAAAAAAAAAAGCAAAAGCCAAAAAAAAAAAAAAAAAAAAAGCTTGATCCCAGGCCTGGCTCCCAGCAATGGCTCAGTGATCCCTCAAAAAGGGTTGATGTGATAAATGGGTGACCAGTTGCTGTCTTCTGCCTGCTCAGGGAAGACTAGGACAGTAGACCTACTTGCTAAGAGATCTTTGCTGGTAGCGCTCTCTTCTACTTCAGATGGTTCTGCAGCAGTTGTGTCGTGACTGGGCTCCTTAACTCTTTGGTCTGTGAGAAGGCTGACAGCCTGAGTGATGTCACCATTACTAGCCTAAGAGAAAGAAAATAATAATAATAATAATAACAAATTTCTAAAGTAAAGCACTGCAGAGTGAAACGTGTGCAATAGTTTGAGCCACTGTTCTTTTACTACCATGGTGACAACCGTGACTAGACCAAGCCTACTCATAGGTCTGAGGCAGAGAGCAGACGGTCTAGTGAAGGCAGGGAGCCTGGTGCACCTGGAGATGGACAAACCAGGTGACAGGAAGAGACTCTGAACTGCACCATGAAAAGCCAGTCACAGCCTGGCTGGACAGTTCAGTCATCTCAGGAGCCTGACTTCACAGAACAGTTAGGGCACAGCGAGCCACGAAAGGGAACTGGCAGCTCACACAGGTGACAAGTGCATTCAGCCCAGACAGTAAAGTCATGAGCAGTCACTGTATTTTACAGGGTGACATAACTGTTTTGAACTTCTTACTAAGAAAATATTCTAAAAGATACAACGTCTTTTACCCAATCACAGAATCATCTTTTATCTATACTGCTTATACCTGCTGGCTATTTTGAAGCTAGGTGTGCTACCATTGCCTTGGGTAACATTCAGAATGTATCCTTTCTTTTTTGTTTTTTTTTTTTTGGTTTTTCCAGACAGGGTTTCTCTGTGTAGCTCTGGCTGTCCTGGAACTCACTTTGTAGACCAGGCTGTCCTCGAACTCAGAAATCCGCCTGCCTCTGCCTCCCAAGTGCTGGGATTAAAGGCGTGCGCCACCACGCCCGGCTCAGAATGTATCCTTTCAATGCTTAAGAATACCACGTGTTGGGCTGGTGAGATGGCTCAGCGGGTAAGAGCACCCGACTGCCCTTCCAAAGGTGGTAAGTTCAAATCCCAGCATCCACATGGTGGCTCACAACCATCCGTAACGAGATCTGGCGCCCTCTTCTGGAGTGTCTGAAGACAGCTACAGTGTACTTACATATAATAAATAAAATAAATCTTAAAAAAAAAAAAAAAGAATACCACGTGTTAAGAGCAGACAAGTTTCCTTCTGGAGTTCTTTTTGGTTTGTTGGTCCCACTCAGGATCCATATGGATACAAAGCACATGGATGCTGGCACTCCTAAAAGCCCACTGTACATGCCCACCATCTACTTCCAAGTTTCTATGTTGAAGAAACTAACCAGGTTCCTGGTCTTTACTTGCACCTGGTATAGAAATAGCGTGTGCTGACACACCTGACGTGGGAAACTGCTTCAGTGTCTGTCAGCTAAGCTGGGTCTGGAAACCAACCTTTAATGCTTCATGAAGAAAGGAAGGATCCTGGATGCCTGTGATTTCTCGAAGCTGGTTTAACAGCATCTGGCAGCTCTGTTTTTAAGAGACAAAATCAGATAGGTGTCAGAAAGCATTCCTGGGTACCTTCTGGACAAAGAGGCACAAAGCTTGCACTTTTCAATTGCTGACAAGCTCCATGCAGCAAGTTGCTGATGGTCAGAGACATTGCAAAATGCCTGGTCAATCATTTGGTATCCGGATATACTTTGAGCAGTTATAAGAGATATATATGACTCAACAGAAAACTCCAAATACCCAGGACACTTGTAACCCGTCAGCCTTAATGTATGCTTAAGGAGCCTTGGACTTTCCTGTCTGGGAACAGTGCATCAGAAGGTCGTCTAAGGAGCGCAGGGAATCTGCATGGATGTGAGGATGAGCTATTTTAAGCTTTACTGTGCATGCCATTTGTGTGTGTGCCATTTTTCACTGACAATAAGCTTCTAACCATATAATTAACAAATGGCTGGTACTACTAACCTTAAAAGAAAGCTAGCACTTTCTCAACTATCAAATAAGACATAAAGTTCCGGAAGAACAAGCTACAGGTGCTCCATTCATCTGAAGCACAGAGAGGCCTACCTAACTACACAGATCATCTTAAGAACCCTTCTCAGCCTAAGTGCTCACCCTACCATCCTGGTGGGCAGCCAGAGCCCATATAAAACACCTCTGCACATGGAAAGATCAACTCAAACAACCGGCTGGCCTTTTAGTAAGTAACTATGAAAAAGAAACCAGTTAATCGTGAGCAGCAATCTAATTTATACCATAGCTAAGGTTGTGCCAGGATTAAGTCCTAACTTAACACTCCAGGCTTCACCATTAAGTTCAATTAGTAATGTCTCAGAGAGTCACCTCATTTACTGCCAGCTGTAACGGAAACAGTATCCTAAGGTCTTCAACAGCTGAGGCCTGCTGGCAACCCTTCAGTACCACAACTAGAAATAACTGACTGAATAACCCTCCCAGGCCTGTCACAACCTCTCCAGTCAGAAGCTAGAAATGGAATCTTCCCGCTGAGACAGCAGTCTTGGACAGTATGGGTCGGTCTTGACAAAGCCAGCCACCAGAGTTGGGCAGGGAAGGGGCTATCAGGCTGAGATTCTACTTTGGCAAACACTAGAAATATAAGCAGTTTTTTGTTTTTTAAAGTAAAGTACTACTTTCCTTCCAGATGATTCTAATCCCATTTGATTTCACCATGTAAAGGTGTGTGAATCTATGAATCTGGAGCCTACAAAATTTTTTGGAAAGCCAAAATCAACATACCTGAAAAATCGTGGGAGAGAGGGAGGGGAAATAAGAAGCCTGATATTAATACCAAACTGGGACAAAGGTGAAAGGATGGACAGACCCCAATAACCACATCTTCATCTGGAATTGCTCTGAATGTCACAGGTCACTCCAGTGCAGAGACAATAAGAGTCCCAGCACGAAATACGTGCTAACACGCACCACCTACTTTTGGCTCTGTGCTGTTCTGAAAGCTCTATAAGCATTAACTAACTGATACTGGCCTAGCTCATTCAAACCTCATAGCAAACCTACGACCACAAAGAACCTCATAGCAAACCTACGACCACAGAGAAGGAACTTAGAATTACTGCTGGTGTGGGTGGGCTGACTGCCAGCATCTCTAAAGAGACAATGAAACAGAAGCAAATAGCCTCTTAATGTAAACCAATGCATGCATGCATGTATGTATGTATGTATGTATGTATCTATCTATCTATTTATTTATTTATTTATTTTTGCTGTATTTTGACCTGGAACTTTGCATGATACTAAACTTCTCTGCCATTCTGCCAGGCGGTGGTGGTACACGCCTTTAATCCCAGTACTTGGAAGGCAGAGGCAGGTGGATTTCTGAGTTTGAGGCCAGCCTGGTCTACAGAGTGAGTTCCAGGATAGCCAGGGCTACACAGAGAAGGCTTGTCTCAAAAAAAAAAAAAAAAAAAAAAAAAAGTGCCAGCCTTTATACTATCAGAAGCTAATTACTCAGTGGTACAATGTGCTCTAAACAAGCTAGCATTGGCAAGTCGGAGGGTAACAACTATGGCATTCTACCAGTCAAGGCAAGCATCATGTAGTGTTAATTTTTAAAAGTGTTGTACTTTATTGTATAGGTGTTTTGCCTACATGTCTATATGTTAATGCTTGGGGAGGTCAGAAAAAGGACTGGACCCCGGGAACTGGAGTTACAGTGTGAGCCACCATGGGTGCTGGGAATTGAACCTGGGTCCTCTGGAAGAGAAGCCAATGCTCTTAAGCTCGAAGCCATGTTTCCAGTTCTTAACTGTTAGGTGTGATGATTCATACCTGGCACCCCAGCACTTGAGAGACAGAGGCAGGATTTTACAAGTTGGGAGGCCAGCAAAACCTGTCTCAAAAAAACCAAACAAGAAGAATTTCAAGGGGCTGGTGAGATGGATGGCTCAGCAGGTAAGAACACCCAACTGCTCTTCCAAAGTTCCTGAGTTCAAATCCCAGCAACAACATGGTGGCTCACAATCATCCTTAACGAGATCTGACTTGCTCTTCTGAAGTGTCTGAAGACAGCTACAGTGTACTTAAATATAATAAATAAATCTAAAAAAAAAAAAAGAATTACAAAAGTTTATTTTTACAATGGCCGACCAAAGTCATCATGCACCCACAGTGTTTCCAGTTCATGCCCTGACACTTCACAGAAGTAGATTTTAAGACTAGCCCACTCTAACTACAGCACTCCACAGAAGTACACTCTAGTCAAACAAGACAAAGCCCGTGCTGCTCGGATGAAGTCAAAAGGCGGCAGGCACAGACAGGTTTGCTTTCCTTGACTAAATCCGCACTGCTCTCAGAGGCAGGAAAGGAAACAGAGCCGCCCATCCAGAGGAAGGCTGGCTGCACCTCAGCTTCAGTGGCTTGAGAGCCAACCAGACTTGACTAGGACAGATTTCTCTTATTTGTAACATCTTTTTCATACAATATATTTTGGTCCTATTCTTTGCTCTCCCTAATCCTCACTTTACCACCACCCATCTAACTTCATATTCTCCCCCTCCCTCCCTTCCAAAAACAAAAGAACACCAAACCATAACAAAAACAAGCACACACTGAAACCAACAAACACGGAGCCCGGGGGTTTGTATTGGTGAACCGCTCAGTAACAGGGCCACCCTGGAGTGTGACCGATACACCCACGGTCACTAGAGAAAATTGAACTTTCTCTCCCAGGCAGGTATCAATTGCAAATGTCTTGGTTAGGGATGGGACTTTGTGCTCATATCTCCTTCTCCAAACTGGGAAAGAAACTGTAGCCAGTAACAGACCAATACCAGTTGAGCAGTAAAGGCAACTCAGCCTTAAGCAGGATTACATGAAGAGTGAGCGATGTCTCCACACACCAATGTTGGCCCTATGTGCTGGGAATCAGGTGTGAACGGAGTGTCTAATAAAGAGGAACTCATGGCTTTTCTGAGACCAACAAGCCCTCTGGGGATTGGGCCACTAACTCTTTTCCTCTTTTTTTTTTTTTTTTTCCTCAAGACAGGGTTTCTCTGTGTAGCTCTGGCTGTCCTGGAACTCACTCTGTAGACCAGGGTGCCCTTGAACTCAGAAATCCACCTGCCTCTGCCTCCCAAGTGCTGGGATTAAAGGCGTGGGTCACCACCGCCCAGCTCATTTCCTCCTTTTATAATTCTTTGCTCTCTAGCTGTTTTCAGAGAGCTGGGGACCATTTATCATGCAGATGGAAACATACCGCATTAGAGGTTGGTCATCCTGGCAGTCTTTTTAGGGCCAAGTAGTATGGAACAGCCCACCCGGGCCACTGAGATCCAGCGTCCAGAGCGAGCCACTAGAAGTGTAGCTAGGACAGCAGGCATGTTGGAGCAAGCCAGTAACTTGCTCTCAGGAAGATCACTGAGGACTTGGGACTAGCCTGAGCTACACAGTGAGTCACAGACCAGCCTGAGTTATAGAATGAGTTCTAGGCCAACCACATAGAGACTTAGTCTTAAAAAAATGAACAAGGGAAGAGCTCATGGTCCTCCCAGAGGACCTATGGGCACATAATGGTTGCTGGGAGAAGAAGACAGTTCTTCAGTTGTGCAGTCACTCAGAAATTGTTCTTACACCTATAAATAACCTCTCACCTATGCCCCAGAAACTGTAATTAAAGCCACTGGATCCCCCAAAAGACATTAAAGTAGGAAGAGTAGTTGTCAAGAGAAAGGGGGATCATCAAAACAAGGAGGATAAAGGATCAAATATATACACATATAAAAGTCACAATGAAACCGACTATATACAATTAATATATAATAATGGGAAAATTTCTTAAAAATGGAAAAGTTGGGGCAGGCGACAAAGCTGAACAGCTAAGAGCACTGGCCGCTCTTCCAGAGGATGTGAGATTCAATCCCCAGCACCCATCTGACCTCCAAAGACACTGTACACACATGGTACACAAATATACACACAGGCAAAAGAGCTATTCACATAAAAATTTTAAGTAGTGCATAGGTATACATATGTGTAAATACTACTTGAGGCTGAAGCAAGAGGGTCAGGCCCTCGAGACCAGCCTTGGCTACAGTCAAAGCCAACCTGGGCTCTAAGAAACTCTTAAATGATATGAAAATTTTGGATGGGGAGTGGTCATACATGCCTTTAATCCCAGAACTCAGGCAGTGACAGGTGGATCTCTGAGACTGAGGAGAGCCTAGTCTACCCAGTGAGTTCCAGGACAGTTGGAGCTACATAGTGACAAGACCTCATCTTGGGGGAAAAAAATGAGGGAGAGAGGAAGGGAGGGAGGGAAGGAGGGAGGGAGGGGAAGACAGATGGGAAAAAGGGAGAATGAATATTTCAGCTAGGTCACACAGAGATAATAAAGTCAAAATGGGATGAAAATACCCATTGGGGTAGTTATCTAGCTTGTATAAAGAAAAGAAAGGGGGGGTGGGCTGTAGAGATGGCTCAGTGGTTAAAAGCACTAGCTCTGGGGCTGGTGAGATGGCTCAGCGGGTAAGAGCACCCGACTGCTCTTCCGAAGGTGATGAGTTCAAATCCCAGCATCCACATAGTGACTCACAACCATCCGTAATGAGATCTGGCGCCCTCTTCTGGATTGTCTGAGGACAGCTACAGTGTACTTACATATAATAAATAAAATAAATCTTTAAAAAAAAAAAAAAAAGCACTAGCTCTTCCAGAGGTCCTGAGTTCAACTGCCAGCAACCACATGGTGGCTCACAACCACCTATAATGAAATCTGATGCCCTCTTCTGGTCTACGGGAATACATGAAGACAGAGCACTGCATGCATGCATGCATGCATACATACATACATACATACATACATACATACATAAGTAAGTTAGGAAAGGAAAGGAAAGGAAAGGAAAGGAAAGGAAAGGAAAGGAAAGGAAAGGAAAGGAAAGGAAAGAAAAAAGGAAGGGGCCAAGAATGTCACCTGGTCAAAGCATCTACATTCCAAGTCTGGCGACCTGAATTTGGTCCAAGACCTTAACAGCTGGAAGGAAGAACTTCCTCCACAAAGTTGTCCTCTGATCTCCACACAGATGGGAGATCATCACACTTGTATCACCCACCCCAATAAGTTAAAATTTAAAACATTTATAATTAGGGGGTTAAAAAATAATTTAGCTTACAGCCCCAAACGAAAAGAATTTATTACTTAATAAATATAGGGGCTGGAGAGATGGCTCAGAGGTTAAGAGCACCGACTGCTCTTCCGAAGGCCCTGAGTTCAATTCCCAGCAACCACATGGTGGCTCACAATCATCTGTAATGAGATCTGATACCCTCTTCTGGGGTATCTGAAGACAACTACAGTGTACTTACATATAATAAATAAATCAATCTTTAAAAAAAAAATAAATATAAATGGCTCACTTCCCGCACCGCCCCCACAACCCAGGAGAAAGGAGGCCCAAAAGTACTAGACCACACACAAAAAGGAACTGCTCCCTTCACCCCATCCCCACACCCAGAGGCTACCTCTGTTTATCTCACCAGAACAGGTAACAGGAGTACATATGATGTCCTTCCTATGCCTTGCTTTAGAAGACCTAAAAGAATGCTTCTTTCTTTCAGTACACACCCAACTAAAATATGAGAAAAGAGACCACAAAGTCAGCAGCCATGTGGAACACACCTACAAAACCTAAGAAAAACAGTACCCAACAGTGTAGTATGTGGGCAAGATAACAGGAAGCTGGGCCATGGGGTTCATGTGCCCAGTTTTAGAAATTCAGGCCCATGAAATGTCATTGTCAGGCGTGTCTTGCTCCAGCACTGGGTTACTGAGGTCAGGATGAATTCAGACAGAATGTGAGAAGAGAAGGTCGGCCGCAGACGGACAGGGGCACTGTATGTACAGAAGTGTTTTTATGTATTTGTGTACACGCTGTGCTACACATACATAGAGGTAGGACAAGCTGTGCAAGCCGGTTCTCTTCTTCCTCTACGTGGGTCCCAGGGATGACACTCAGGTCAGGTTGTTAGGCATGGCAGCAAGCACCTGGTATCTGCTATGCCATCCTACTGGCTCAGAAAACGTATTTACAATTTTTAATATTTTGATTATTTACTATTTTTACATGTGTTGGTGTTCTGGCTGCATGTATGTCTATGCACCATATGCATGCAGTGCCCACAGAGGGCAGAAGAAGGCATAAGGTCTGAGAGAACTGGAGTTGTAAACTGTCTTGTGAGTGCTGGGAATCGAACCTAGATCCTTAGGAAGAGCAGTGAATGCTGCTAACCAAAGCTTCTCTCCAACCCTTGGGAACGATTATCTAGTTATCTGTTTTTAGCACACGTTAACAACCATTTCAAAATGGGGCGAGGGAAAGACATTTCAGCTGAGTGACAGGGCTTCTGGGCAAAGCAGTGGTGAGAAGAGGAGGGGGCAGGTTGCTGGCAGGAAGCAGGGAAGTAGAGCACACCCTGGCATCTCAGACCACAGGAATAAAGCTTCAGTCAAGAATTCTCAGATGGATGCGGAAGTGTGTGCAACTGACTTCACAGGTTGTCCTCTGACCTTCCCATAGGCACTGTAGCACGCAGGTCCTCCCCTATGCACACGCACACACACACACCCTGTATGTGCACACTGCACACATACACACACCAACAGTAACAGGAAAAACTAAAGGGAGAGCACGACCAAGGAAAGACACTCAACATGTCCACCTTGGGCTTCCATGTGCAGACGCACAAACACCTGACCATGTATGTACCAGACGCCATCACCCTCAATGAACAGTCATCAGACACAAAATGTTAAATTCTGGACAAGTCCATGGACACGAAATACTCAAAGGAGATAAATCTAGAGACAGAAAGGAGCTGCCACTGCCAGACATTAAGGGCGGGGAGACAGGGAATGACATCATAATGGATATGAAATTTTCTTTTAGGGTGATTAAAACTTGGAGACCTAAAAAAACAAACAAGCAAAGACAGTCCTGCTCTGGTTCTGGGGCTCAGGGGGGCTGGAGCTCCTGGGGTGATGGCTGCACACCACCACTGCCCAGCAGACTCGAATCTACATCGCATCTGAGAGTCAAGCAGCGTGCTGCTGGAAAGCCAGTTCACACTGAGGCGGACTCGCATCTCACCTATCACAACCTTCCCAAGCATCTTGTTTTTGTGCCTGGAAAATGAGATTCAGAGCATCCGCAGGATGTCAATAAAGAACCATCTCGGTGTCCAACTAAAGTCTGCTCCTGTTTGTGGAAAACCACTGCCACCCTAGAGAAAAGCCCGTCCAGCCTTTCCTAGTTGTGCCACGCTGAACACTCTTCATTCTAGATTTACAAAATCTGACTTGAGAGGTATGAAGCAGGTTCAAGTGCTTTCCAGTCAAGTGGGCATCAGGAAGTTTGGGTTTAGGAAGGCTCAAGATACAATGGGAGAAATGCTTTGACATCAGAGCTAGGCAACTCAGAACTCAAGCCAGGCTCTATCAGTCCACGGCAATATGTATGTAAAGGAATCTGCTTAAGACTTCACAGGCTCAGGCTGGAGAAACGGCTTAAGGGTGGGGAGCATATGTTTGTTGCTCCTGCAGAGGACTCAAATTCTATTCACAGCACCCGCATCAGATAGATCACAACTGCCTGGGACTCCAGCGTCAGGGAGCCAACCTCTCTCACTCACCTCTTTGGGCACATAGACAGACATACATACACATAAATAATAAAAAAATTAAAAAATTATTTTAAAACATTTTAAATGTTTTTCCACAGGCTGCTGAGATAGCTCCCCAGGTAGAAAAGAGCTTGCTGCCAAGCCGGGTGACCTAAGTTCCATCATTAGAATGCACATGGCAGAAGAAACACACCTCCTTGCAAGTTGTCCTCTGACACCCCCCCCCATCCCCCAGCACATGTGCCCTCTGACTCTCTAATAAATTGTGTGTGTAAAATAAGTCTTTTTGGCAAGCCTCAACACCATGCACCAGCAGATACTGACTGGGTAAAACCACGTCGGCCAGAGCTGGCTGGTCAGGCTCTCTGTAAGCCACTGGCCAATCAGCTGAGGACTTGCTGGAGCCCAGACTGCATGGCCATGGCCACCTTATGGTGAGAGCTTTGCAGAAACTGCACTTAACACCTCCATCCCTGCAGAGATCTAGAAACCCACCTGCCTCATCCCCCTCAGTTTGAGGTGATCCTGGTCAGGGCTGTGGTTTCAAGGTCTCTATATTAGCTTTTTCTTTTCTCTTCTTTTTTAAGACAAGGTCTCACTGTGTAGCCCTGGCTATCCCGGAACTTGGAGCTCCACCTACCTCCGCCTCCCGCGTACTTGGATGGTGGTCATGCACTATCAACACCCAGCTCTTTTTTTTTTTTTCAACTCTTAAACACAAAGTCATGAGGGGGTGGGGGCTCTTCGTTTTTTGAAACGGGGCCTCACTTTCTCACCAATACCAAACTGATAGCAATTCTCATGCCTCCGCAAAGCTGTTTTAGAAACAGTTACTCTGACAAAAATGGTCAACAAATTTAAAACTCTGAGACTTTCCCTTAAGGAATGTGGCAAGCACCACAGTGGTAATGTAAGATCAAACCAGAAATACCGCTATGTCAAACACGGGCTATTCATACATCCCAAGAACCACGAGAGACCTGTCTTGATGCAAACTGCAAGAGGAATTTTAATCAGAGCTCCGGGATGACCCCGTATCCCACGCAGGGGACAGGGGGGTTGACCACAAGGCTCGAAAATTAGGAGCTTTTATAGCAATGGGGTAGGGGGGGGTTGGGGAAATTGGCTCGGTTTCACATGATTGGCTAGTTTAAACATCAGCAAGATACCCAGGTAGCTAACTCTAAGAGACAAGGGGGTGGGGGGGAGGTAATCTACCTAACAGTTAAGTCACGTGCTACCTTAGGCAACCTCCTGGGGCATTGGGACATTCCACAGAGGTCGCTGTGACATTCAGAGGGCCTTGGGCTATTCTGTGATTGTTCCAGGAAAGGCTTGCCCCGTACCTAGGGCCATCGGTTAGTTTAAAGGTTCACTTTCCCTCCTGACACAAGGGACTCCATTTTGTCTTTGGTTACGTACTACTCTTTCAGTACAGTATTTCTCAGTGTGACCAGGGGAAGAGGCCTGATGACAGGAAGTGAGCAGACTGAGCCTGTTTTCTAAAAAAGGACAAAGGTGTAAGATGCGTGGTGGGGCTTGGAAGCTGAGCCTACCTATCTGTTGAGCTAAGAGCTCTTTTAAGAGCTGCAAGCCTTGAGCTGATGAGAGAGGAAGGGAGGCCAGGTCTCCTAGTTCGATCCCAGCCGGTTTTGTTATGAAGATGATAGAAAACAATAAAGTCAGGATGTTCTATTCACTTAGGAAAGGAAGAAAACCAGTGGATCTGGAAACCAAGAGAACCACACCTGGGGGTGGGGACTGCAGAAAATGCTGTTGACAGGTTTTGGAGAGTTTGTTGTTCTCAGGATTAAGGGCTCCTATTCACAGCAGAAAGGGAATTTTATCCTTAAGCTTCTAAAAGGCTAATATGCAAATGAGTCCCCCAGGGATGGAATCAAAAGGCAGAACTGGGGTTAAGGATGTGGCTCAGTAGGTAGACTGGTGGCCTTGCTTGAAGCCTTCCTTGGCTTTAATCTCTACCTGCAATCCAAGCATTCAGGAGGAGACAGGAGGATTGCTGTGAGCTTGAAGGCCATCCTAGTGTTCAACAGAGACCACTGAGCAGGAGCTGGGCACCAGCTCACACACCAACTTGCTATGTCTAAATTCCTGGTGAGCAGAAGTGGCTGATCACCCTCGGCATCGGGAAGACTGAAAATTTGTGGGGGTTAGGCTAAAGTAGTGCAAATGGCTTCAATGAGGGTTTCTTTACTTGTACCCACACTGTGCACATAACAGACCAGATATTATTACTCTTGGGAGGTTAAACTGTACCAGGTGAGATGCTGAACCCTCTACATGCCAGCAGCATCCTTCCCCACAGTCATAATCGAAAACCTCCCCAGGGGCCGCAGAGTGACTCAGTGGTTAAGGGGACTTGCTACTCTTGCAGAACACCCACAAGGCAGCTAAAAACTATCTACAACTCCAATGCCAGAGGATGTAATACCCTTTCCCAGCCTCTGTGGGCATTCTGTGCACATGGAGCACAGACATCCATACAGGCAAACACCAGTACATAAGGTAAAAATAAACTAATTAAAAAGAAGAGTCCCAGGACATTGTAAAATGTCTTCTGGTGTGCAAATTCTCCCTGCTGAGAGAGGTTTGCCTCTCAGAAAGAAGCAGGATTAAACAAAGTATAGTTTTTCCATGGAAATCAGACGAGATGCCAGGGAACCAGGTGGACAAAACATCAAAAAGCTCTTGAATAAGGGCAAGCTCTGACAATTAGGGAAGACTTTAAACACTGAAACCAACCAGTCACCTGCTACAGAGCCTGAACAGGGGGTGGGGGGTCAGCTCCGGGAACTCACACTGTGGAGGGAACCAGCTCCTACAAGGTATCTTCTGACTTCCACGTGGGTGCCATGTTCCTCCCTGCCCTCCCCTCCCCTCCCCAAAATAATGTAAAAAACTATATTAATCTTTTAAAAGTTTAAACCACTAGAAGAATTCTAGAAAAGTCTTTAAGAGAATGGGACCCAAGTGTGGTGGTGCACACCTGTAATCCAAGTCCTTGGGAGGTAGCGGTAAGAAGCTCATTCCTGGTCACCTTCAGCATCCTCAACCACTGCATTCAAGGCCAGCCTGAGCAATCTGAGAGCTCATCTTAAACTAACAAACAAAATATGAACAAAAACAAAAGAGTGGGGGAGGGGAGGAGGAAGGAAGCCAAGCAGGTCTCTGTGTGCTGGGGCACACCTGCAATATACCTCGGGGAGGCAGAGGTAGGAAGGTTCAAAAACTGTAGTAAGACCCTGTCTCAAAACAAACAAATGAACGAACAAACCAAACCCCACAAAACACCAGCCAGAGGAGGGGACAGAGCTCAGAGGTGAGGGGCTTCCCTAGCCCGCTGGAAGCCTGGGGGGTTCGGTCCCCAGCACGACAAAAAAACACACTCACTTTGACTCAAGCATGGGGCACACTCCAGTGCAGCACTTGGGGGGGGGGTAGGTACAAGCAGATCTCTGTGAGTGCAAGGCCTTTGTGGCTTACACAGTAAGTTCCAGGCCAGTCAGGGCTACTTTGTGAGAATACCTCAAACAAAAGCCTCAGTTTGAATTAAATCTGCCCTGACAGAAAACGTCCTGTTGCTGGAAAGTAAAGACACACAAGAAAATCCCAGCACTCAAGACACTGAGTGAGGCAGGAGAGCCGTTCCAAGTTCAAGGCCAGCCTGGTCTGTACAGAAAGACCCTATCTGAGTAAGATGTAACCCTGGAAGCCATCAAGCCTAAGAACTTGAGAGCTGGGCGGCAGTGGTAATGGCTCATCCCGAGTGCCAGCACTTGAGAAGCAGAGGCCGATGCACCTGTTCTACAGAGCTAGTTATAGGGCCTCAAGGCTACACAAAGAAACCCTGCCTCAAAAAGAAAAGCCCAAAACAAAACACTGGGTATGGTGGCACACACCTTTAAACTCAGTGGGAGAAGACAGAGATCTCAGAGAATATGATGCCAGCCTAGTCTATTACAAGGTTCAAGGCCAGTCAGAGGTATACAGTGAGACCCCAGGCCTCTCTCAAAAAAAGGGAAAAGGGCTGGGAGGACAGGCATGGTGGCAGTTAAGAGAGCAGTAATTCCGAAGAGGAGGCAGAAGATCAGTCTGCTGCAGTCTGAGCACCCGACTTGTTCACACAGCTTGAGCTACATAAAAACCTGTAATCTCCACAAAATGGAAGTGAGGGCTGGAGAGAGAGCCGGCTTGGCAGTTTACGAGCACTTGCAGATGAGGAACTGGGTTCAGTTCTTAGCACCTACACCAAGGAGCTCACAGGTGAGCTATGCCCAGGTTCTAGATCTAATGACCTATCTAGGCATAGCAGGAACACTCACAGGCACTGTGCACATAAACGCATGAAGGTATACACACAGACACACAAATAAAAGTAAACAAATAAATTTAAAGGGGAGTGTGAGATGGCTTATCAGTATAAAAGCACTTGCCGCACAAGCATAAGGACCTGAGTTTGATTCCCAAGAACCCACATAAAAGCTGGACACACAACAGCAATGTCATCCAAGCACACCTGCCTCAGAGGGGTGGAAGGCAGAGAATCCCCAGAAGTGCCAGGGCCAGCTAGCCTGCCATATGCAGGGGACACTGTCTCTAACAAGGTGGAAAGTGATGTCTAACAAGCCAAGGCTGTGCCTAACACATAAAGGGCTGGAGGAGGCAGGAACCTGGGTAGGAGGACTAAATTTGTAATCCCAGCACTCAGGAGCGCAAAGGGGCTACAGGAAGAACATGTCTGTCTGTCTGTCTGTCTGTCTCTGTCTGTCTGTGTGTCTCTGTGTGTGTGTGTGTGTGTGTGAGAGAGAGAGAGAGAGAGAGAGAGAGAGTTATTACTTGTGGTGTTGTCATTATTTTAAAAGTCTTTGATTATAGGATACAGTAGCCCAAGTCTATAATCCCAGCAGTTAGAAAAAACAGGAGCATCAAGGGTCAAGGTCATCCTCCCCTACAAAGTTGAAGGTCAGTCTGGGCTACAAGAAAACCTGTCTCAAAAACACACAAGAAAAGTCATTTTGATGAAACAGAATGCACCGGGCCACCTGATAAGAGGTTATCTGTTAACTCGCTCAAAATACAGCACTCTCTGTGTGCACAATAACTGTGGCTCAAAGAGCATGAGAGTTGGGGAGCCAGATTACAACTTTCTAACACTCCAAAACAAAAACAAAAACAAACAACAACTAAAAAACAACCTGACAGGAGTTGAGTACACCAAAACAAAACAAAACAAAAACTGCAAAGATACCCAGAAGTCAAGGAAAATCAAAATCAGAACCAACCAAAACAGCCAGCACAACAAAGCCTCCAGCGAGTTCAGTGAGGAAGCAGCACTAGCCTAGAAGGCAGGGGCCCTGGGTTCCAAGTGGGAGAGCAGAGCGGGGGAAGGGATTGTGTGTCCTGAATCCTCCCCCACAGAGTCAAGGGCGACAGGTTCCTAAGAAGCAAACTGACTTCAAGCGGTTTCTCCTACTGTAACAGTAAACTTCCCAGCAAGTTTTTACCTAAGGTGGGAACTGATTAAAACGCGGCAAGGTGTCCTTAACTCCCCAGTCTGGGGGATTCAAAGATAAGCAAGTGTCGGCTCAGATTCCAGAGCACTCACTGAAATGCTGGAGCGCCTATACTATACATAGTTTTGTCTGTCCTTTGTACAAATGACCAACTGGGGAACGGAAAACGTGGCAAGTTTTAAATAGCTCCCGAGTGTTGGGGGAGGATAGCTCTTCTCAACTATATTAAACATCTTTTAAGGGAAGGGAGAATGCCTTGTGAAGTCAAAAAAAAAAAAAAAAAATCCGTCCTACACGGAGCTTATCGAGAGGAAGAAGTTATTAATACTCTCATGAAATGTCAAAGTTATGCAGCACCCACATCTACAAGGTAACCCATGCCTCAAGCATTTTATCCTGACCTGAGGAAAAAGGGCCTTCAAATCAAGCCTTCAAAGCTTATCATCTGTAAGCCTGGAGCAAAATCTCTGAGAATACTAACTAGTAAATGTCATCACTCTGCAGGTCGGCCAGAATCAGGCTAATGCAGCTAGTCACAGCCTGGGAGTGCCAAACCTTCCCAAAATAGCTCTGACTTTATACACAATGCTCAAACACCTTACATACAAACCCTCAAATAGAGCATGCTCAACTACCGGTCACTACTCAGCAGCCTGTGACTGATAAAAGAAAATACCACTGATTGAAAGGCATGTGGTCTTAAATGACAGGCCCAGAACAAATTTAAATATGACTTGCTCTCCCTCAAAATAGTATCAATATGACTGTCTCAAAACCAAATCTCACCACCTGTTTTTAAGTCACTGTCCCCAACACAAGTAGACTTGTGGGGAGGAAAACACAGAAAAATACAGACCCACTGTTGAGTAATAAAACAATTTTTATCTGAACACACACAAAAAAAATCCACCTACATTCACTTTGCAGCCCAAGACTTAGAGATAGCTTTTTCTACATGAATTTTAAAGAGCCTGTTATGTTTTAAACTTGTAGTCTGGGGGTTTAGTACTTGACTATCTCATGCGATAGGCCCTAGGCTTGATCCTCAGCACCTCAAATTATTAAAATTTAACTATAGAAGACATTAATTATAGAATTTAGTTATAGAGTTTCTTAGCAGTATCTCAATTTTTTTATTCTTAATATTTTATAAATTTTCTCAACTGCAAACTCGGTATTTGAATCCTTTGTATAGATTTTCCATTTTGTCATTTAAAAAGTGCAGTTCTTGAGAGACTAGGATGTTGTGTTACGTTATAACATTCCAAAGTAAAACTGGATGAGTCTCAAATAGCCCACTTCCCAAGTTTCTTTAAAAGACATTATGAGCCTTTTGATTTTTTTTCCAAATCAGTGTTACTAAAGGCCCACCATCTAAGCCCTAAGAGCCTTGTAGTATTTTTCAACCTTCTTATATTACTAGGAATATAGTAAAGTGCCTTCTATTCATTGTGCTTTTCTCTCCCCTCCTTCAAAACCTACAGTGATCAATGAGATAATTAGGGAAGCTGATTTGTTTCCGGGAGGAAAAAAGATAGAACTGAACGAAAAGCAGGGCGGGAAAAGGGAGGAGTGGGGCTCCGGGTCTTTTTTGCACTTTGTTGATAAACGCCGGCTTTAAGTGAGATAACTTAAGTCTGCTTAAGCCTCAGAGAAGCCACTGCCATAAAACTGATTTGAGAGTCAGAACAAGGCACCCTGGCCGTGCTTTTGGGAAGTTTTCGGGCCCGGTGCACACTTCGGGGTGACCCCGCTGCCTACGATCTCACGTGCAATCCCTCCCGTTAGGGTCCCTAACACCGGGTCCCACACTCAATCCCGCTCGGAACCTGAGCTGGCGCATACACCCAGGCAACCTCACACAGGCTCGCGGCCCCAGCCTCGCCAAGTCCCGGGAAGACTGGGTTGCTCTCGCCCTAGCCCACAGGCCCCGGCCTCTGTCGGCCCTCGCCCGCTTGGCCCGCCGCGCCCCTCTCGGCCGGAACCCGGGCCCCCGCTCCCCTCACCCGCCGCTCACCGAGCCATGGGCGTCCGCCGCCCCCGCCGAGTCGTCCTGCTGCAGCTCCGCAGTCATGGCCGTGGTGTCCCTCCGCGTGTAGCCCCACTCTCGTTGTCGTATTCGCCGCAGTCGCCACCGCCACCACCGCCGCCCCCGAAGCCCGGGAGCACCGGGAGGCACCGCCCACACGTCCCGCCCCCGCCCGCGGCGCGCGCTGGAAGCCCCGCCCGCGCCAGCCCGCTCCCAACACTCCCCACCCACAGCACGCCGCAGAGGCTCCGCCCACGGCGTTCGCTGGATGCCCCACCCCCGCCAGGCGACTCCCACCCATCTTGAGGCTTGCGCCGGAGAACCCGCCTACATGCCCCACCCACACAACCGAGGTTTCCCCCCCTCCCAAGGCCCCGCCCACGCCAACTTAGAGCCCTGGTGGCCCCGCCCATACACTCTGCTCACGCCCGCATCGTGCACCAGAGGCGTCACCCACGCACCCGCCCCTGGTTTGCGTGAGCCGGAGGCGGGGCGTCTTCGCGTGCTCCGGCCCACGTGACCGCAGCCGGGTACAGACTAAGGGGTCAGCGTCGCCTCGCCAGCTGTTGCTATTTCCGCCTTAGGTGCCCTGGAAGTGGGTGGTGAGGCCTCTGGGTTTCCAAGACTCCTTTTTTTTTTTTTAATCCATCCTGCGCTTGCTGAGCCTTGCATCTGCATCCGGCCTACCCCCAGCTCCCCATAAGCTTGGTAAGGCTGCTGGGTTCCTTTTGCTGACTTATTTTCCCACCAGACCTCTTAGCCATTTCCTAATCTGGGGACGCGAAGAGAAACGTAGACTGACTCGAGTGGTTTGTATAAAGACAACTGAACGGCCGGGACATTCACATAGCGCAGCATCCTGTCTTAATCCTGAACAGTTGCCACATGTTCCAAATTCCCGTTTTCAGGCCATGTGTGTATAAGCTGTGTTGAGTCTAGCTCATGCACTAAGCCACATACCGCCCCTTTTAATATTTGGGAAGAGGGTTCTTGCTGTTGGTGATTTTAGTTTGGGTTTTTTTGAGACAGGATGTCACGTGGATTGGACTAGCCTCAGACTGTGTAGCCATGATTGGCCTTGAATTCTTGGTCCTCTGCCTCCACCTGGTCAAATGATGGTCTTTACTGCCATGTTCAACTTAACACTTTGAGATGATCTCATTAAGTTGCCCAGTCTCCTATGTGGCTGGAATTTGGGACCTGTGTCTATCAGGTCCATCTTTGTCAGGATTCTCTGAGGACAGAACCATTAGACTTGATAAAATTAGAATGGGAGGGCCCTAGAGAGATGCCTCAGTGGTTAAGAGCATTAAAAAGCACTGGCTGAGCCGGGCATGGTGGCGCACTCAGGAGGCAGAGGCAGGCGGATTTCTGAGTTCGAGGCCAGCCTGGTCTACAGAGTGAGTTCCAGGACAGCCAGAGCTACACAGAGAAACATTGTCTTGGAAAAAAAAAAAAAGTACTAGCTGATTTTCCAGAAGTCCTGAGTTGAATTCCCAGCAACCACATGGTGGCTCACAACCATCTACCATCTAATACCCTCTTCTGATATTCAGGTGTACATGCAGAGCACTCCTATACATAAAGTTTTAAAAAGTAATAGAAAATTATAGAGAGACTGATTAAGTTATTACTGATTACACAATCAAAAGCAGCTGTGTCCAGTGTCTGTACACACTGGAGAGCCAAATCACAGAACAGAAGGTGTACTGGCTAGTTTTTGTGTCAACTTGACACAACTGGGTTATCACAGAGAAAGGAGCTTCAGTTGGGGAAGTGCCTCCATGAGATCCAGCTGTGGGGTATTTTCTCAATTAGTGATCAAGGCGGAAAGGCCCCTTGTGGGTGGGACCATCTCTGGGCTGGCAGTCTTGGGTTCTATAAGAGAGCAGGCTGAGCAAGCCAGGGGAAGCAAGCCAATAAGTAACATCCCTCCATGGCTTCTGTATCAGCTCCTGCTTCCTGACCTGCTTGAGTTCCAGTCCTGACTTCCTTGGTGATGAACAGCAGTATGGAAGAGTAAGCCGAATAAACCCTTTCTTCTCCAACTTGCTTCTTGGTCATGATGTTTGTGCAGGAATAGAAACCCTGACTAAGACAGAAGAGTCAGTACAAGAAACTAGAATTCCTAAGCCTTGCCAGTAGTAATCCATTTATGTGGGTGCTGGGACTCAAACTCAGGGCCTCTACAAGGGCAGGGTATGCCTTTAACCATGGAGAGGTCTCTCTAGCCCCATTTTCTTAAGTGCTATAGCCACAGTTAAGTTGTTCATGCACCACTAAGTAATCCTTATGCTTGTGTAAGCATCCCGGTTGAATCTCAGTAGGTCACTGTCCTGCAGCAATTTCCCCCAAATGAAACCCACTTTGGAAGGTAGCACCTTGTGCTCAGGAAGTACACAACTCAAAGGCTTCTGGTAGGTCCTTGAAGTCCAAACATCTAAACAGGACTGCTGAGAGCATCTGAGATGAACGGAGCTGCCTGGAGAGAGGCTCAGACCAGCCAAGCTGCCTGCAGGAGACCCACTGCAGCCTGTCAAGAAGCCTGCAAGTTATGCAGTGTACTTCAAGTTTCGAGCTTTTCTGGACTGTCACTCATGCTGGGATAGACTTTGGTGATAACAACTATCTGTGAGTCATTTCTGCTCCTATATATAAATAACCCCATTAAAACTCATTTGTTTCCCAGCACTCGGGAGGCAGAGGCAGGCGGATTTCTGAGTTCAAGGCCAGCCTGGTCTACAAAGTGAGTTCCAGGCCAGCCAGAGCTACACAGAGAAACCCTGTCTCGAAAAACTAAAACCAAAACCAAACCAAAACAAACAAACAAACAAAAAAGACCAACCTCATTTGTTTGCCAAGTTGGACTTTGGAATTCTTACTTTAATCGAAATACACAATACACATGTATGACAGTCCCAGAGAGCTGGAGGAGGCTAGATAGAGTGGCCCTTCAGTCCCAGCACTCAGGACGAAGAGGTGGGTGGATCTCTATGAGTTCCATACTAGCCTGGTCTACAGTTCAAGTTCCAGGACAACAAGAGCTACACAGAGAAACCCTTCAAAACAGGGAAGAGAGGGAGAGGATGAGAATGAAGGGAGGGCCAGATGTGGTTGTGCATGCTTATAATCATAGCACTCAGGAGACTGAGGCAGGAGACTGAGGCTGTGAGTTTGAGACTAAACTGGGACTAACTGTATTGAGTCCAAGGCTAGCCTAGAGCACAAAAACAAAAGCCTATCTCAGCAAAACAGAGAACAAAGGGCACCCCTGGTGACACTTCTCTAAGTAAGGCCTCTAGGAACAGGAGTTATTTAGACTGTGTCACTGTGTCTCCTAGGCTGGCCTTCAACTCTGGATCCTACTGCTCCAGCCTCCCAGGGCTGAGACTACAGCCCTATGCCAGGCCTGCTGGAATCTAAGTTTTTATCAGGGGGAAAATATACATACTCTGATTGAGAAAAGTCATCACATTTAGAATTGAGCACGTTTCTGAGCTTATATAATATGTTCAAAACAATGGCAGAGGTCTAGGGGAGATGGCTCAGTTGGGTAGAAGCCAGCCTGAAGTCATAAGTTAGATTCCCACAACCCTCTTCATGGAAGGAGAGTCCCAACCCCTATGCTGTGGCATCCTGTCCCACACACATCTACATAAATGAGCAAGTGTAATGATGAAAATTATATATCTGGGGCTGGTGAGATGGCTCAGCGGGTAAGAGCACCGACTGCTCTTCCGAAGGTGATGAGTTCAAATCCCAGCAACCACATGGTGGCTTACAACCACCCATAATGAGATCTGACGCCCTCCCCTGGTGCGTCTGAAGTCAACTACAGTGAACTTATGAAGAAGAATAATAAAACGAATCCATGGACCGGAGAGACCCACCGGAGCGAGCGGGGCCACCGGAGCAAGCGGGGCTGGCCGGAGTGAGCGGAGCTGAATGGGAACGGCCTGAGCTAGGGCCGGACGGAGTGAGCGGGCACAGACAGAGCTAGCGGGGCCAAACAGGGACGGCCAGAACAAGTGGGGCCAACCAGAGCAAGCAGAGCCGATCAGAGCGAGCGGGGCCGACTGGAGCAAGCGTGACCAGCCAGAGCGAGGGGCTGTATGGGGGCGGCTGGAGGGAGCGGGGTTGAACGGAACAATTATATATCTGATTCTCTGTCTCACACACACACAGCCACACCCCAGAGACAGACAAGAAAGCCTCAGTGGAGAATTAATATTTTAATGTGCCAGGCTTATTCTTGGTCTCATGAAAAGAGTAGATCCAAGTGAACCAGCTATTTTTAGTTAGGCTCCTTGTTTCTCTGGAGGCTGTTATCTGAAATAACAACAATGAGCAACCTGGAAGTCTCCATAATCAGTCCTTTACAGAGGAGCAGCCTTCCCTCTCCCTCCCCAGACCCTACCTCCGATGTATGGGTGTTTACTCCAAAAAAGTGCCTGCCTAGAGCCTGACAAAGACTCAGAGATCAACCACACTCGAAAAGGAAATCAAAACAGAGACCAAAGTTCTGCAAAGGGCGTGTGCTCTCTTTGTAGCTTTACTCAAAACAGTGGGCCACAGTCACTGTAGGCTAAGTGGTCAGAGCTCTGACAGAAAGGCATACAGGCCTCGCACTTCGGGCACCACAAAGCTGTACTTGAAAGGAAAAAAAAATACACACAAAAATGAAGGAGGGAATGCACATGCCTACCTACACTTGTGACTATAAGAAAAATGGCAGGCTGCGGTGCCATCACCCTGAATGCTAGCACTCCTGAAGGAGGGCCACCAAGATTACTGAAAGTTTGAAGCCAGTGTGGGTGGGCTACATAGTAAGTACCCGGTTATCCTGGGCTCTAGAGTTAAGACCCTGTTTCAAAAAGGAGACAGGGAGGGATGGAGAGAGAAGATGAATCCCAACAACTTTTTTTTTTTTTTGGTTTGTCGAGACAGGGTTTCTCTGTATAGCCCTGGCTGTCCTGGAACTCACTTTGTAGACCAGGCTGGCCTCGAACTCAGAAATCCTCCTGCCTCTACCTCCCGAGAGCTGGGATTAAAGGCGTGCGCCACCACACCCGGCTTATACATAGTTTTTAATTGCTGTTTGTCCTCTAGTTTTCTTTATTCATTGCCAGAGCTTTAATCAAGTTTAGTGGGGGCACTCACTGTCTTTTAAAGACCGTTATGGTAATCCCAGTATTCTCTTGAATATTGGGTGGAGGAAGAAAGATCAGAAAGTCGAGGTTATCCTCAGTCACCTACTGATTGTGAAGCCGGACTAAAGTAAAAGAAAATGGCAGAAAGGAAAGAGCAGAGGCACAGAAGTCAGCCCAGCAAACAAAACTCGACTCCCTAACCTTTGCACTAGCCAGTGGCTCATTTCTTTTAGGTGGTATGCTATTCTAATGCAACAGCAGGCAAAGTTGGAAGAGGTCTACTTTTCCTCGGTGTGGCAGTACTTACAATGATGGTGTACTCTTGCTGGCCAGTCCTCAGGTTGTCCAGCTGCAAAATTCCATGTTGGCATGTCATTGTGGGTGGCCATTGGCATCAGTTGTCACAGTAAACTCCAAAAGGCTGAGTATAAGGAGTCCTATTGAGGAGTGTTTGAGGGGTCAAGAGAGAAGGAAGAGAAGCAAGACTGAAAAGGAGACATCCAATTGCAAGGTAGACCTCAGCTGAACGTTTTTAGTGTTAGATTATCCATAAATGGGGAGGAAAACAGAGCTGACCTTTATACCCACTGGAAGTAAGCTACCTTAGGAGAGAATATGACCTTGGAAAAAGTATTTTTTAGCCAAGACATATATTCTTTAAAAAAAAAAAAAATTAAAAAAAAAAAACAAAGCCGGGCGTGGTGGTGCACGCCTTTAATCCCAGCACTTGGGAGGCAGGGGCAGGCAGATTTCTGAGTTCGAGGCCAGCCTGGTCTACAAAGTGAGTTCCAGGACAGCCAGGGCTATACAGAGAAACCCTGTCTTGAAAAACCAAAAAACCAAAAAAACCAAAAACAAAAAAACCCCCACAAGATTAGGCCAGGTGGTAATGGCACATTCCTTTAATCCTAGCACTTGGGAGGCAGAGGCAGGTGGATTTCTGAGTTCAAGGCCAGCCTGGTCTACAAAGTGAGTCCCAAGACAGCCAGGGCTATACAGAGAAACCCTGTCTTGAAAAAAAAGCAAAAGAAAAAAACAAAAAAAAACAACCCCCCCAAGATTATTAATTATTATTATTATTATTATTTGTGTTTGTGTCTTTGTGCGTTTGTGTGCAGGCATATACATGAAGGTTAGAAAATAACCTTCAGGGGCTGGTGAGATGGATCAGAGGTTAAGAGCACTGACTGCTCTTCCAAAGGTCCTGAGTTCAATTCCCAGCAACCACATGGTGGCTCACAACCACCCATAATGAGATCTGACACACTCTTCTGGTGTGTCTGAAGACAGCTACAGTGTACTTACATATAATAATAAATAAATCTTTAAAAAAAACAAAAACCGGGCTGGTGAGATGGCTCAGTGGGTAAGAGCACCCGACTGCTCTTCCAAAGGTGATGAGTTCAAATCCCAGCAACCACATGGTGGCTTACAACCACCCATAATGAGATCTGACGCCCTCCTCTGGTGCGTCTGAAGTCAGCTACAGCGTACTTATGAATAATAATAATAAACGAATCCTTGGACCGGAGAGAGCAAGCGGGTCTGACTGGAGCGAGCAGGGCCGGCCAGAGCGAGAGGGGGGTGGGGGGGCCAGACCAGAGCAAGCAAGGTTGACCGGAATGAAGGAAAAAAAAAAAAAAAGCCCTTCAGAAGTTGATTCTCTCCTTTCACCATGAATTGGTTCCAGGACTCAAAACTCAGCTAGTCAGGCTTGTTCAGCAAGGACTTTCCCCACTGATGCATTTGGGGTAAAGAGTCTTTTCACTGAGCCAACCTTTAATACATCACGGAAGACCGGAACACCTGGGTAGTATGAACAAGCACCTTCCACAGTGGCCTCTGGGGTGAAGTGCTGGACAGAGCTGAAGTTGTGTGTCATTCAGTTTTCTAGGTGATGTCCCTATCCCCAGGTCTACAAGACAAGGTGATCACCACTCTCATCACCAGAACGAGGGACACAGCTCTGGTGGCTGAGGGTTTCTAGAAGTCCTTTTTGGTTTTGATTTTTAGGACAAAATATTGCTATGTGGCCCAGGCTGACCTCACTTTCAAGGCAATCCCCCTGCCAGTGTTCCAGGTACAGATGTTACAGGTCAGCGCTATGATGTCAGCTTTCCTAACCACATCCTTTTAGAGCACAGTATGAATCAGGGTGTATACCCAGCCTGTATACCCAGCATGAAGATTGTGAATTCAGGGTCATCACCTGCCAGATATTGAATGTGAGGCCAACCTGGGCTACATGAAGCTCAAGAGAAAGAGAAGAGGGAAAGGAGGAGAAGGAGAGGAGGAAGAAATTAGTTGGGTGTGTGACACATGCCTGGACACTTGAGAGCCTGAGACAGAAAGATCACTGAGAGACTCTCTGGCAGCCAGCCTAGCCCAGTCAGTGTTAAAAGACCCTGACTAATAAAAAGAAAAAAGGAAAAAGTCAGAGTGACCTTGATGTTGACCTCTGTATTCCACATACATGTGAACATTGCTACTTACACACATACTTACAAACATACTTGTACCTACGTGCGTGCACTTAAACACACACACACACACACACACACACACACACACACACACACACACACTGGTTTACCCCATTACTTCTGAAGTCATGGGGTATGGGATGTGTTTGAAACTCCATGGTGTAGCCGGGCGTGGTGGCGCACACCTTTAATCCCAGCACTCAGGAGGTAGAGGCAGGCGGATTTCTGAGTTCGAGGCCAGCCTGGTCTACAAAGTGAGTTCCAGGACAGCCAGGGCTATACAGAGAAACCCTGTCTCAAAAAAACCAAAAAAAAAAAAAAAAAAAAAAAAAGAAACTCCATGGCGACTGTCATATGTGTGTGGCCACATCTGCAAACAAACAAGCTCAAAGAAGCAGGCTCACTTGGACATGGACAGAATGAATTCCCATTCAATGATTGATTTCTGTTTTTTTGTGTGGGTTTTTTTTGTTTTGTTTTGTTTGTTTTTGTTTTTGTTTTTGAGACAGGGTTTCTCTGTGCAGCCCTGGCTGTCCTGGAACTCACTTTGTAGACCAGGCTGGCCTCGAACTCAGAAATCTGCCTGCCTCTGCCTCCCAAGTGCTGGGATTAAAGGCGTGCGCCACCATGTCCGGCTGATTGATTTCTGTTTTAATGCTTATGAAAATCTTCTTTGGGTATGTCTGCTTCTGTTTTATATTCTCACTGCACCTTCTCAGTCTCGCCACACTGTAACTCTGAAACAATGACCCACAAGAAGAAGGATGTGGTCAGGTCAGGAGCCCTGTGCCTCTGGTAAAATTCATAGACAAATCATCAAAGCTGTCGGGGAGAGAAGAGTGCCCTCTAGTAGGAGTAGTGTTCATTTGAAAATAATTGTATTTCTGCATGACTGGGCTCCTAAAAAAGCCAGTTCTTAGGGTCCTTAGAGACAGTATGGTGTTACAGTTTCCTCCTGGCTACCTACAGAAGACAGTCTCTTCCTGACTGCCTTCAGATCAAAATGTAAACTCAGCTCCTCCAGCACCATGTCAGCCTACAGGCTGCCATGCTTCCCTCTATGATCATAATGGACTAAACCTCTGAAACTGTAAGCCAGCCCCAAGTAAACGTTTTCTTTATAAGAGTTGCTGGGGTCATAGTGTCTCTTCACAGCAATAAAACCCTAAGACACCTGGTGTATTGGCTGGTTTTGAGTGTCAACTTGACACAGGCTGGAGTTATCACAGAGAAAGGAGTTTCAGTTAGGGAAATGCCTCCATGAGATGCAACTGTAAGGCATTTTCTCAATTAGTGATCAAGGGGGAAAGGCCCCTTGTGGGTGGGACCATCTTTGGGCTGGTAGTCTTGGGTTCTATAAGAGAGCAGGCTGAGCAAGCCAAGGGAAGCAAGTCAGTAAGGAACATCCCTCCATGGCCTCTGCATCAGCTCCTGCTTCCTGACCTGCTTGAGTTCCAGTCCTGACTTCTTTGGTGATGAACAGCTGTATGGAAGTGTAAGCCGAATAAACCCTTTCCTCCTCAACTTGCTTCTTGGTCATGATGTTTGTGCAGGAATAGAAACCCTGACTAAGACACCTGGCATGCATGAAGTCCAGGTTCCACCTCCAGCATCATAAAAAACAGGCACAACGTCATTCCAGGAATCCCAGCACTTCAGAGCAGAGACAGGAGGATCAGGAAGTTCATCCTCACTACATATGTATTTGTCTTTGAATACTCAAATTCTGTACCTCCCCATATGTCGTGCTGTACTCTGCAATGGCGCACCTTTCTTGGTCTCTGCAGATCTTTTCTCCATCCCTAGTAGTGTTTCTATGTTTCCACTGGACTTCTGGGCTTTTACTACTAAGGCCTACAGCTCAGATTTCTGCCAGACTTTTCTTTTGGACCAATCAAGCTTTGTCTGCCCAGGAGAAGTCTGGGAAGCCTCTAGGAGTCCTCTCCTTTTGTGATCCTAGACCATGCAGATCCCTTACACCAGTGGGCTGTGTGGCAGTGTGCGTGCCAGGCCCCTAGTGCGGCTTTCTTGGTCAGACTCCCCTGTAGGCCCAGGATGAAATCACTCCATTTCATTTCCTGATCTCTATTGTATGAAGTGGAAATTTCTGGTTGTATTATGTGATGTAGACTCATGTGATGTTTTGCTGAGGCAAGACCCATGAGAGGACATGTGATGTTTAGAGAGAGAATAAATAGGACTCAACATACAGTGATGGGGTGCTTGCATAGCTAGCTATGCAATTCCTCATTGGTCTCAAGCCTTTACTGATCTTCACTTCATTGAGAGAGACACAGCAGAGAACCCTGGCATTGCAGGTGGCCCTGGTCACTCCTGCTGACTCGTGCTGATTTGACAGAGGCCTGGTGGTTTCTGCTGCATCTTGCCATCCTTGCTGATTTGTGTTTGGTGGCACTTTTGAACTGGACTGCAGCATCCTGATACTACTGAACTGGACTGCTGGTATCCTGACAAACAGAGATTGGAATCACCTCAAAGAACTACTTCTAAATAGGTCCACATCCCCTTGTCCTATCTACCATCCTTTCTCCCATACCTTTGGATGGTAGGCTAGAAGGGGGGCAGGGTGTTGAAGCATTTGAGAACCCTTATTAAAGTAGGTTTGGAATAAATCTAAGCCTTAAATTATTTGTAGCCAGGCCTGGTGGCAGGGAGTTTCTAAGACCTTATAGAATTTGACTTCTCATAACATATGCCAAAATTCAATATGGTTTTAAATCATATTTTTTGTTGTTGTTTGTTTTGAGACAGAGTATTGCTATGTAGCCTATGCTGGTCTCAAATTCTTGGCAATCCTTCTGTCCCAGGATCCAGGATTCTGGGATTACAGACTTATATGCTCAGCTCTGCTTAAAAACTTTTCAGGGGTGAGACCTTATTTATTCCTATTATTAGGAATTCTACTCTTTTTTTAAAAAGAAAAAAAAAAAGATTTATTTATTACACTGTCACTCTTCAGGCACACCAGAAGAGGGCATCAGATCCCATTACAGATCATTGTGAGCCACCATGTGGTTGCTGAGATTTGAACTCAGGACCTCTGGGAGAGTAGTTGGTGCTCTTAACCACTGAGCCATCTCTCAAGCCTAAAAACCTAACTTGGGCTAGTATACTTGGGGTTTTTTTTTGTTTGTTTATTTGTTCGTTTTGTTGTTGTTTTAGAGACAGGGTTTCTTTGTATAGCCCTGGCTGTCTTGAAACTCACTTTGTAGACCAGGCTGGCCTCGAACTCAGAAATCTGCCTGCCTCTGCCTCCCAAGTGCTGGGATTAAAGGCGTGTGCCACCACTGCCCAGCATTTTTTTTTTTTTTTTTGGATTTATTTATTTTATGTGAGTACACTGTAGCTGTCTTCAGACACACCAGAAGAGGACATCAGATCCCATTACAGATGGTTGTGAGCCACCATGTGGTTGCTGGGAATTTAACTCAGGACCTCTGGAAGAACAGCCAGTTCTCTTAACCTCTGAGCCATCTCTCCAGTCCCTCCAGGAGGCAAATTAAGAGCAAAGTAAGAGTGACACAAACTGAAGAATACATGACGCTCAAACAGTCTGAAAACAGAGCCTATAATGAAGTTTAGGGTTGGTGAGATGCCTCACCAGCTATAGGCACTTGCCAAGGAGCCCCACAGCCTGGGTTTCATCCCTTGGACCCACATGGTGAAGGGACAGAGCCAGCCCCGGCAGCGTGTCCTGACCATCACATGAACATTATAGCACAGGATCAAACACATGCACACATACACAACAAATAAATATGTAAATGTAATAAACTCAACAATTTGTTTAATGCTAGGTATGGGGACTCCCCATAATCCCGGTCTGAGAAGGTGCACGTAGGAGGATGTAGAGTCATCCTCCATTATTAAGACCAGCTTGAACAACAAAAGGCTTCCTTTCAAAAAAACAAAAAACAAGCATAATCTAAAGAGTAGTGTGTTGTTACACTTGGGAGCCAGAGGCAGGCTCCCAAGAGAGTCACCCCAAGTGCAAGGTCACACAGGGATGCACAGTGAGACTTTTCCTCAAAACGCCAAGATAAGCAGATAGATGGATAGATGGATAGATAGATAGATAGAAGATAGATAGATATTTAGATAGATATTTAGATATATAGATAGACAGACAGACAGACAGACAGACAAAGAAAGAAAGAATTCGGAATAGGTTGAGTATAGTTTTGTCACTGCACAGAATTTGCTAACGTGAGCAGGAGGGCCACCACTAGGTGTCGCTCTGACTACATCCATTGCCGCAGACTGGCTTCCTGAGAGCTTTATTTTGTTGACTCCTTTCCTCAGTCTTTAAGGGCCCTAACTAGAGGTCTGTCACACTCCAGCCATAGTCAGCCCCCTATCATTAGTGACAAGCCTTCCTCCTGAAGCAATGACAGGGTCAATTTCAGCAATGGCAATGTGGGGGCAAATACAGCTGTTGTGCCTTTTGGAATAATTGCTCCAGGCCATTCGGAGACGGCATCATAATCACAGCGCTTATACAGACTTATACAATATTTCAGTTTCCTATTTTAAGTCCTGTTAGCACTCTGTGTCATGAACTTGTAAATCTATTCATGTGAGTCTGTAATTACCAGCCCACGTTTTTTTATGACGTGCTTATGACCCCTTGGAAGGCACCAGGCTCTCATCTTACAGCCCTGCTGTCTCGGTCCTACCTGGACTCAGAACAAAGGGCACTGTCTCAAAGCAGAACAGCAAAAACAAACAAACAAACAAACAAAAAGCAAATAAACAAAGTAAATAAGTAAATACCCAAACCCCAAGGTCTCATATAGATGGTACTGGCCCCCAGCTCTCTATGTAGCTGTACATGGCTTTCAGTTCTCAACCCTTCCTCTGCCTCCCAAGTGCTGGGATTAAAGGCATGTGCCACCACTGCCTGGTGGACCCCTGGCTTACATGGACTCTACCAACTGAGCTATATCTGAGCCTCCTGCCTACCACCCCCACCCAAGATAGGGTCTTGCCTTATATTCTCTGTGTGGCTCAGGCTGGTCTTGAACTTGCTTTATAGAGCTGGCCTCGGACTTTCAATGATCCATCTGCATTTGTCTCCCAAAGGCTAAGATTACAGGTGTGTGCTACCATGTCTAGCTACAGAGGCCATTTTACTCTGCCTTGTCTGGTTTCCTCCTATCTTCTTCCAGCTTTTCAGGGAGCCCAGCCATCTTTCAGGCTTTTATATTTTCCTCACCCGTTCTGAAAGTTTCTTACCTTCAACCTCCACTCAGGCCCCTGGTGCTTTCTTACTGTTCCGCCTCTGCCTGTTCTGCATCTGCGCAGCCCCTCCCGTAGTGAGAGGGGGAATCCATAAGTAAAGAGAACAGCCTCTAAATTCGGTATCAAGGCTTGGTCCTGTGACCCTCACACACCTGTCTGTGCAGCTGATGCAGGGGGATTGCCATGAGTTTGAAGACAGCCCAGTCTACAGTCTTAGAATTATTACAGTGGTGAAACACCATGACCAAAAGCAACTTGGGGAGGAAAGGTTCATTTGGTTTACACTTCCAGATCACAGTTCATCAAAGGAAATCAGAATAGGAACTCAAACTGAGCAGGAACCTGGAACCAGGAGGTGATGCAGCGACCATGGGAGGGTGCCACTTACTGTCTTGCTCTGCATGGCTTTGCTCAGCCTGCTTTCTTTTTTTTTTTTTTCTTTTTTTTTTTTTTTGGTTTTTTGAGACAGGGTTTCTCTGTATAGCCCTGGCTGTCCTGGAACTCACTTTGTAGACCAGGCTGGCCTCGAACTTAGAAATCCGCCTGCCTCTGCCTCCCGAGTGCTGGGATTAAAGGCGTGTGCCACCACGCCCGGCCTTCAGCCTGCTTTCTTACAGAACCCAGGACCACCAGCCCAGGGATGGCACCATCCATAAGGGGCTGGCCCTCCATCAATCAGTAACTAAGACAATGCTCCGTAGGCTTCCCTACATCCAATTTTATGGAGGCATTTTTTCAATTAAGGCTCTCTTCTCCTCTCCGTTGACTCTAACTGTGTCAAGTTGACATCAAACTAACCAGAACAATTACGTAGCAGGTTCCAGGCCAGCCTGGTCCTGGGCCACAGAGTGAGACCATATCTCAACAACAATAAGACTCAAAGCAGAACCTTGAAAGAGGGTGAGGGGGGCCAGTTAGGGGATGAGTCAATGTTGGAAATCATCCTCTATCACTGTCCTCATGTTTGGAGACACCTAGAGTTCACTGATTTGTCAAGAGTCTGGTCAGTCAGCAAGTCTCAGGGGTTCTCTGCTTCTTCGGTGCTGGGATTCCCAGCGAGCATCACCTGCTTGGCTTTTTACGTGGGTCCTGATGACGGAGCTCAAGTCTTCATGCTTGCCTGGTGTCTTAGTCACTATTCTGTTGCTGTGAAGAAACACTACGGCCATCCCAGCTATTATAAGAAAGGACATTTAACTGGGGACTTGCTTGTAATTTGGGAAGTTTGGTTCATTATCATAATGGTGGGGAAGATGGCAGCATGCAGGCAAGCACTGGAGCATATTGAGAACTAAATCCTGATCAGCAGAGGGAGAAAGAGAGAGAGGGAGAAAGAGAGAGAGGGAGAGGAAGAGGAGAGACAGCATGGTACAGACTTTTGAAACCTCAAAGTCACCCTCAATGACTTACTTTTTCCAATAAAGCCACACCTCCTAATCCTTTTCAAACAGTGCCACTCCCTGATGACTAAGCATTCAAATATACAAGCCTATGGGGAGCCATTTTTATTCAAACCATTTCACCTGGCAAGCACTTTGATGACCAAGTCATCTTTGAATCCCCAACCTTCATGCTACCCCCTTTTAAAACAGGGTCTTTCTATGTAGCTCTGGTTTGCTGTGAACTCAACCACATAGCCCAGTCTGAACTCAAATTCATGACAATCCTCCTGCCTCACCTTTCCAAGTAGGTGGGATCAATGATTGAGGTAGCACACTTGGCTCAGCTTCTTCTGTGTCTTAGAGTCCATCTTACTCCCAAGGATGTGTAAGACCCTGGACTGTAGGCAATCTCCAGGAACCCAAGAGAGGCAGGATCCATCTGTGCCTGGGCCTATGCCTCTCTACTTCCCTAAGTGACCATGTTAATGAACTGATTAATTAATAGCCAGAAAATATGTATTATTAAACTCAAGTTCCAATCTAGAGGGAAAGCAAACAGAGTATGAGCTTGGATTTGACACACTGTCTCAGTAGTTAGGTTGATATTTATTTCATGGAGTAATAAAAATTACATATGGGGTGGGGAGCGGCATATAACTCAGTTGGTCGAGTGCTTGCCTAACACACACAAATCAGCGGAGTTCAGTCACCAGCACCGGGTGTGGTGGAGCACACCTGTAATTCAGGAAACAGAGTCAAGAGGATCAGGAGTTCAAGGCCATCCTTTAATTTTATTAAAAATAAAATTAATAAGTCAATGAACCACAAGTGGGAAGACAGCACATGCCTATAATCTCAGGGATGCTGAGGCAGGAGGATCACTGCGAGGTCAATGCCTATAGGTAAGACACTGTCTCCAAAAACCAAAGAAAAAGCAACAACACAGGAAAGAGATTGTAGGGTGTGGTGTGGTGGGGTGGGGCGTACTCAGTGGACACTGATTTGGCAAGAGCGTTGGTCTCTCCTTCTCCATCCACCCTGACCAGATGTGCTCAGAAACCTTGGTTCTCCTTGAATATGTACATCTGTCAAAATTCCCGTCAATTTCAGCACAACTGCCAAGGGACTGAACAAAGAGAGTTAGCGATTAACTTCAAAGAACTTTGTTGGAGAGGAATAAAGATATTTAAGGCCTATTTTGTGAACTAATTGCATTTGCATATTTATGGGATTTACTGATATAGCAGTAATTAAAAACTATTTAGTAGTCTTAAAGGACACATAACTCAGTCGCCGTTTGCATAATAAACACTTCCTTATTATGTTTGCATAATAAGCCCTCTCTCCCTGCTTCTTCCAGAAGACATTGGTCCATCTAAGAGGTGCCACATTCTGCTTGGAAGTGGAGAAGCATGGTACAGGGGCTTGGGGGCTGTGGAGAGGGACTTCTGAACGAATGTTCTTCTAGACTCTCTTTAATGGTGGTGGGCCAAGCCTGAGTTGCTGTTAGAGAATGGCAGACTCAACCTCACTTAACATTTTGGGTTACTTTTCTCCAGTGTTATTCCTTGAGGATCCTCTCTCTCTCTCTCTCTCTCTCTCTCTCTCTCTCTCTCTCTCTCTCTCTCTCTCTCTTTCATACACACACACACCATGAACATTTAGCTCCTCTTGACTCCAGCTTTGCATCTTAAATATACTGATTTGGGAGAGTTGGCTCAGTGGTCAAGAGCACTTGTTGCTCTTGCCGAGGACCCAGGTTCAGTTCCCAGTTCCCGCAAGTTGGTTTATCACCATTCAGTTCCAAGGAACGCAGCACCCTTTCTGGCCTCTGTGGGCACTAGGCAGGCCTGTAGTGCACATACATACATACATACATACATACATACATACATACATACAGGCAAGACACTCATACAGAGAAAACAAAATAATTGAAAAAAATTAAATATACAGGTCTGCTTGAGAGGCCCCAATACAATTCAAGCCCATGCTTACATTTCTATGACGTGTCCCATGGAAGCCCTTGGTAGTAAAAAGCTATCTGGCTGGGAAGAGACAGGTTTATGGAGAGTGAGAGGAGACAATCTGCATTTTAAAAAAATTTAAAGATTGAGCTGGGTGTAGTTGTGCACACCTTTTATCTCAGCATGGAGAAAGCAGAGGCAGAGGCAAACAGATCTCTGTAAGCTGGAGGCCAGCTTGGTCTACATAGTGAGTTCCAAGCCAGCCAGAACTATGTAGTAAGAACTGGTCTGGGGGTGGGAGTTAGGGGGAGTGAAAGGTTAAGGTGAGAATCTAAAACCATTGGGTAAATACGGGAGAGTAACACCAAGAAGAGAGCTGAGTCAGTATATGACTGAAAACTCTCCTGAAGACACCATACTCACGCAAACTCATGGCAGCACGCAGCAGCCAAGAGCTGTAGCAGGTAGCAGCACCAGACTGCTGTTAAATCAGCCAATGAAGGTCATAATGGACCAGGGGCATCACACATCATTAGCAATAGCCTTGCAGTTACAGATGGGCACATGAGAAAGTGCAAAGAAAAAGGAGGGAGGGGACGGGGACGTCCCAGAAGGGTCTGCCTTAGAGTCATGGCGCCCTAGAATGAGTGGCAAGATACCACGCAGATCACCATCTCAATTCAAACTTCTGCAAGAAAGGGGGCTTCTGAATCCCTCCCCTACCAACCCAGCTGTGCTACCTCTTGTTCAGATTCTTCCATGAGCCAAAGCAGAGGCTTAGAACTGTCAGGAGCAGACAGCAAGGGGCCAGATTAATTCTCAGTGAGCAAAGCTCTCAAAGCCCAGTGTACCATTGTCTATGGGCGCTTCTCAAAATCAAAACCAACAAAAACACTCCCCATAGATTTGACCTCCAGCAGAATAAATTGCAATTTTGTTTTCTTCTGAAATGTTTTTTGCACATCCAACAAAGTCAGAAGGCTAGCTCTCCTCTCCAACCTCTACCCACACAACTCTTTCACAGCCAATTAGCTTGACTAGCTAGTGTGGAGTTCCTACATCAAAGACTATTGTCTGTTTGTTAATGGGATAGGGGTGTTAGCTTGCTTTATTTCATTTCTTCTTTGTTGAGTGAGACACGGTCTCCTGTAGTTCAGTCTGGCCAGGAACTTGGTAGACAACCAAGGCTGGACTTGAACTCCTGGTCCTGTCTCCTCCTCCCAAGTGCTGGGGTTATAATTGTGAGCAGTTATGCTGGGCCTGACAAGGACATTATTTATTTATTTGAGTACGTTGTAGTGGTGTCTGCACAGGTACACAGACAGCAGAGGGACTCCTGCTGTATAGCCAGAGAGGAGGAGGTGATGTAACAAAAAGTGAACATACTCAATTCATCAAACAGCAACAAATCTTTTGTCAGGGAGCCAACAAGATGGCTCATCGGGAAGGGTTGCTTCAACCAAGCCTGATAATCCAAATTTGATTTGGTTCCCCCAAATTGGGACGCCATTTGAGTCCCCAGGACCCACATGGTAGAAGGAGAGAACCCGTTCCCAAAAGTTGTCCTCTGAGCTCTCCATGTACCGCACAGCATTTGTCTACCCCCTCGCATACAAAGTAAAGACATAAAAATATTTTTAAGGGAACATTTTAAAAAAAATCTTTTATCGAATGATGTTAAACATTAATAGTTCTCGTCTTCAAGAAGCCTAGAAGCATCTTGTCTGGTCTACTTTGTGGATTGTGCTCAGTGAAAATTTAAAAAGCATTCCTATTTATCAAAAATCAATGTTTCTCTTAATTAAAGGGGCCTAGCAGAAACAAAAGCACACTCTTTCCTCTGTATTGTTTGTAGTTGATGTTCATTAGACAATACCAGGTTCCCATTAGCTGCTTGTAACTCAAGAGCCCAGTGACTGTTCCCAGAGACTGAAGATGTTCTTGCCTACATCTGATTTAAGGCAGCTATCTGGATCTCAATTATTAATGAAATTAGGGTCCTGAATGCCAGCAAGAACATTGCCTTAGGTAAAGGCTGTAAAGGAAATCATATTAGCCTGGAATTTCCTCTCCTCAGGGGGGGGCCCCCTCTTAAATTGCATTATTCACTTAGCTGGCTCCTGTAAGGAAGATGAAGTCTTGGCCATCGTCCTAGGGCAGAGCCAAGTGGAGAAGCTGGTGGGGTTCATGAGGGCATTAATCTCCAAACCTCTATGTGGTGCTCATGTGTCTTGCCCAGTTGGATGTTTACAAAATAGCAGTACCAAGGTTACCACAAGTGAGCAAACAGGAGAAGAAGTTGGAGGGGTGCTGAGAGGTGCAAGGTCGAGCAGTGTCCCCCGGCTCCCCGGCCCTCCCACCCACCAGCTGGCAGCCATCGCTCTTCTCTGGTACCTGCCCCAGAATAGGCAAGTGCAATGACTCTTCTGTGGTCCTGCCTCCTGGTGGCTGTCGTAGGTAAGTCCTGTGAACGATTCTGTCACTGTGTCTTGGCTCTCACAGTTCACACTGTGCTGGGAACACCTCAGATCTCTTGCTTTGGATTCATGATCTGTTAAATGCTAGTCCTATGAAGCTTGGCAGAGGCCCGCAACGTGTCTCTGACACTCCCATTGCCACCTCCGTTTACACAGATTAAAAATTCACTCCAAAACTTGCCTTTGACGGGAAATTTTTCTCTTCTGAAGAAATCCAGCTCACTCCAGCGATTTACATTAAACTCGGGGCAATCTCTTTCAGATATGTATAGATAATGTGTTTTTAGGATCCCAGATAGCTTTGGCTTCTTTATAAGACTTTAGCAGAGCAGAGAAAGTGTCCCATGGATTTGTCTCAGCTGCGTATCATTTGGATATCACAATGTTTGAATCCAGCTTTGCAGAAACTGCAGAAGCAGCCAGTATACTGCTCAAGCATGTAAGCTTTAAGTACATGATTTCTATTAAAATACTTTAGATATTATGTGTGTCTTAATGTATAGAATGATACATCCATGGTGCTATTAACTCTTCTGACTTGGACTGTTTTAGTTAGGATGCAGTTGATTTTTTTTTAAATGTGGATAAATCAAGGATCTATGGGTTGTCCATACCCACACCTGGGTATGTGTCACTCTTTGTCTTAAAACCCATTCTCTAATCTGGTAATGTATCCTTTCCTTCATCCCAATTCTACTTAAACAGAGAAAACAGTTTCTGTTGGTAGTTCCTAGCACACTAGTTTTGTGTATCTTATCCTTATACCCTACCTCTTTGAGGGTTCTCCTAGAGCTTGGGTCTGAATTCTCAAAGTTTAAAATGAACCTGAAAGTAGGATGAATCAGTTAAAAAGACAAAGGAATGTGTTAGCTAGAGAGCTGGGCATTTACAAAGAAAGAAAGAAAACACTGGAGATGATCCCCCCCCCCATTTGTTAGAGAAGAAAAATAGCCACAAAATTCCTGGACATTCAACTTCAAGGATAAAAGCTTGTCTTAATTATAAGAGTAAAAGAGAGGAAGTTTTATTAATGCCAAATGGATTTCTTTGCAGAAAATAACTATCAACATGAAGCTAAGATAAAATAGAAAAATGAAATGAAGAAGATTCAGGAAATTCTTCTTATTGGCTTTTCGCTCTGATGTTTTGTACCCTGGTTGGATTTTGGTTCTCACTGGGGCAAGAACAATGTTTTAACGGGGGTCTAATGACTGGGGCCTCCTTAGGAACCACACGGAGGACATTCGTGACAAAGAATCTGGCATTTTACTGAGTGCTATAGTGTTGACTTGTAACTGTGAGAACTGAGTTTTCCTCTGTGCCGAGAGTACGCTGGGGATGAGGCTAGTCCACCTCCAGCTGCACTGCTCACTAGCCCCAAGACCCACACAAGTCAATTCATTCTTTAGGCAGTTTTCAGGGCCTTATGTAGCCCAAGCTAGCCTCAAACTTACTGGGTAGCTGAATGTTGAAATCCGATCCTCCTGCTTCCATCTCTCAAATTCTAGATCATAGGTATATACCATCTTGCCCTGTTTGTGTGGTCATAAAGGTGGAACTCAGGCCTTCATGCATGTTAGGCACGTACTCCACCCCACAATCCTCATCCCCAGATCCTTAACTCCGTTCAGAATATTCATGAAGATTAGATAATAGAAGTGTAACATGCAACACAAATGTAAGGCATGACGAACCAGAGCACAGACTCCGAAAAGACTATTCTCTGTTTCTGCTCAGTAACAGGCTGTGCACAGCATATAGGTTTTCTTTCCAGTGGCTTACTCAGTGCTGGCCCTAATATTTGTAGACAGCCAGGTCACCATAGTGTCATGCCTAAGAGGATGTTCTCTGAATGCAGACCAGCTGTGCTTCGGCCCCAGCCTCTTCATTTGAAGCTACGGCTCTGGGCAGCTGTACTGTCACTGAATCTGTAGTAATTATGCCATCTTCTCTTTCTCTCTCTCTCTCTCTCTCTCTCTCTCTCTCTCTCTCTCTCTCACACACACACACACACACACACTCACACACACACACACACACACACACACACACACACACACAAACCAATACAAACAAATATAAAAAAAAGTGAAAAAGTAAGAATTTTGTTGTTGTTGATAGGGACTCAACGTTTAGTCTGGGCTGACCTATAACTAAGTATGTAGCCCAGGCTAGCCTTGTATTTGTGATTCCTTGCCTCAATCTCTGGAGGGCTGAGATTTCAGGCATGTGTCACCATGCCTGCCTTTGTATTCCTATTGTCCTTTCAAATCTCTTCCTCTCCAAATACTTTGTAGCTCAGTCCCTAACACATTCTACTCTACAGAAACAATCCACATGACTAATGGAAGCTGGTTATCGCATCTGAGGAGGCAGGGTTGACTGGGAGTCTCTCTCAAGCCCGACAATAGCTTCCATCAGTGTCTGTGGAAACAGCCCTGAACTTTGAGTCATTTAGCGCTTATGTGAATGTCACATTAGCTTTCAAGGGGGCATCATTTGCTGCTAATTAATGGTCACTTAAATCCTTAATCTCTCTCCTGTAATTGATCTTTCTCCTCACACAAATTTGCATTCATAGTAGAAGTGCGATTTATTATTTCCTGCCAGCATTTGCCAGAACACTGTCCTCTATACATCCATGTAAGCTTACTTCTGTTTGCTTTTGGTTTTTCTCTTTTATTCCTAGTCCTAGCTTCCAGTCTTCCTAACACTTTTGACACATTCTAGAAAGCGTGGTGGCTCTATCCTCAGGAGATTTATGGACTATTTCCTAGGTAAAAAAACAGAGAGAGACTGGTTTTTGTGGGTTTTTTTTTTTTTTTTTTTTTTGGTTTTTCGAGACAGGGTTTCTCTGTATATTCCTGGCTGTCCTGGAACTCACTTTGTAGCCCAGGCTGGCCTCGAACTCGGAAATCCGCCAGCCTCTGACTCCCGAGTGCTGGGATTAAAGGCGAGCGCCACCACGCCCGGCTGAGACGGGTTCTTATGAGTAGAGGCTTCAAAAGGAACACACCTTTATCCTTCAGCATTAGAGTTCAATTCCACCTCCATTTCCTGTGTTGAATCGTGCCCAGTTCAGAATTTCTCCAACTGAGACCTGAATTGGAAGCTCCCAAGAGAGGCTAAAAAAAGCTGCTGCCCAAAGCAAACTTCGGAGGGAGATCAGCCGGGTTTCATGTTCCCAGCTTCCCATCCCTGGGTACAACGGTGAGAAATGTTCTCAGGTAGAGTCACACAGCGCGTTTGGACAATAACAATTCACAAAAACCTTAAAAAAATAAAAAATAAAAAAACGATGTCCCATACTAGCCTCCCACCTTCATCCTGCATGCCCGAATAGCTGCTTCCAGCCTAGGCTTCTCCGTGGGTGAACAGTCAGGGAGTTAAAACGCTCATTAAGTTCGCAATTCTGATGGTAATGAAAGCAGATCTTCTACTGCCCGCCTCCAGCCTCCGACCCGCAACTCCAGCATCGCCGCCTTTAGCGGGTTGTTTTTTTTTTTTTTTTTTTTTTTTTTGGTCCTCGTGTCCCCCAATCCCACCCTCCTAGACATTGATAAATCATTGAAAATGCTGCTTGTGGTGTCAGGTGCCAGGTGACTGCACTCAGAAAGAGATGGCTCCAAATGGGATTGTTGCACAGGGAGAAGCGATCTCATCCAGTTTCCTACTGGATCCCTCAGACCGTCAGGAGAGCTCATCAAAACAGGGCAATCCACACGCAGAACACAGCAGATAGCTTTCATCCAGCACCGTGTCAGGAGGTGTGCAATTTGCTTCAGTCCAATGACTTATCGAAGCTTCAAATCCCCCAAGGGTTGGCAGGCGAAGCCCGTGAACAAAATATCTTTTTGCAGTTCCGAGAGATCCCTCACAAATCTGTCTCTTCCAATTCCCTTCGCTTGTTCCTCGTGCTTGCTCTCCCCTGCCTCCACACCAATCATGACTCCTCTAACAAATCAAGATCCCTGGACCAGAGGAAATGATTGTCTCCTGAAGCCAGGCACAATTTTCCCGAAGCAAAGATCTCATTTTCTGACAAGCGCATTTTATTCAAAGACAGATGGTGTGAGAAAATAGATTTTTTCAATGGAAACAAACAAACAAACAAAAAAAGCATGAATTGAACTCTCATTAATTCCTTTATGTAGAAATCCATGCAGATCTTTGGGATCAATGGATTGTCCATTACACATGGGAAATCAAAGAAAACAAAAACAAAAACAAAACAAGCCTGGGGTATGGCTCAGTAGGTAAGAGTGTTCTGTTTTGAAAGCAAGAGGGTCTGAGTTCGAATCCCCAGTATCCATGAAAAAAGCCATGCATGGCTGTGCATGCTCCTATAACTCCCACACACTAGGGGACAGAGACATGAGCATCACACGGGCTTGCTGGTTGCTAGTCTATCTCCGTGTTCAGTGAGAGATCTTATTTTGAGGGAGCAAGTCAAAGACAGGTCCGGACACCCAATGTCCTCCAGGTGGATACATGCACCTGCCCACACTCAAACACACAAACCAACTTCAGGGTTAACTTTGAGCTAAGGGTATGGGTGAATTTTTTCATCATGCCAACAGAGTGCCACAGGAGTAGAGACAGAATTCTGTCTCTGAATGGCCACCGTGACAGGGAACTGTCGGGACAGTTTGCATTGCCGAAGATTAACGTAATTTATGTATGTTTGCAGTGCATTCTCTTTTGAGGGCGTGCCCGAGTCTATTTTCCTGTTGCTATGATAAACATACTGTTGTGCCAGGAAGTGTTCGTGAACCTCAAAAAGACCACCAAGGAGCCGATTCCAATGCAATCTCATTGGGGTCTCTTTATTCAAGCTTGAGCTTGGGCCACACTGCTTGCTGTCTCTGACTCAGGAGAACGGGAGGGGACCCCTAGGCCAGTTTCAGGCAAGCACTTATAGAGGCGAGAAGAGGGTATCTAGCCTGGTACACATCTGATTGGGGGGCCATTATGACCTTTAACATAATTGGCTGGTGCTGGCAACCAAACCATAATAGCCTTAACTTCTGCTCTCCTCCTGATTGGTGGTTGTTAGAAAGTGAAGTGTCAGGGGCAGGCTTATAACGTGGAGGTGTAGATTTGTTGGGGAATAACCTTTAAACTGGTGCTAGGTGACAGTTTGTTAGTTAACTTGTCTTTAGGTCAGGTTCTCTAAGATGGAATCTGAATCCAAAAGATCTGGTCTCTATACACTAACCAAAAGCAGCTTGTTCATCTTACAGGTTATAGTTCATTATTAAGAAAGGGCAAGGTAGGGCTGGAGAGATGGCTCAGTGCTTAAGAGCACCGACTGCTCTTCCGAAGGTGATGAGTTCAAATCCCAGCAACCACATGGTGGCTCACAACCATCCCTAATGAGATCTGATGCCCTCTTCTGGTGCATCTGAAGACAGCTACAGTGTACTGAGATATAATAATAGTAATAATAAATAAATAAATAAATAAATAAATCTTTAAAAAAAAAAAGAAAGGGCAAGGCAAGAACTTAAGACAAGACTCTAGCAGCATAAACTGAAGCAGATACCACAGAGGAATAATGCTTACTGGCTCACTCCCAGGCTCTGGATCCATTGTGCTCTTAAATGGCAGAGGCCCATCTGCCCACAGATGGATGGATGATACAGCCCACAGTGGGCTGCATCCTCTGGGGTCAATTAATAGTCAAGACAATCCCCCACAGAACGTGTTCACAAGCCAGTCTGGTGGAGGCAGTTCCTCAGCTGAGTTGTAAACTAACAACTGAGATTAGCCATCACAGGGCACTTGGGCCATCAGCTCACTTTTAGTGTCTGCTGGAGAGCCCACCAACTGGCTGTGAATTTACACAGACAGAAGTCAGCTGACTATTGCACAAAGAGCCACTATGTCCCAGACCTGTGGCTCTATAGTCTATAACCCCCTAAAGATTATCTTCATCTTCACAGCAATAGTTGTCTTTTTCTAGGTATCCTAGGTACAGTGACACCTCAACCTGGGAATTCCTCTCTGCATCGACTCACCAGGCAGCTCTTACAACAGTACCACAAGGAGGTCAGACCAGTTTACAACTGGACTGAGGCCACCACTGTCTACCTGGACCTTTGCGTCCATGCTGTATTGGATGTGGTAAGGATGATCTATCTGCCTTTCCTTGTTCTTGTCCTGATTAATTGGCTGACTGAATAATTGATTGATCGAGATGGGTCTCATGTAGCTCAGGCTGGCCCCAAATTCACTTTGTGGCTAAGGATGGCATTGGACTTCTGGGTACTGGGATCACATGTTGCGTATCTCCACAGCCAACTTCTTGCTGCCCTGCATGCTTTATGCAGAAGTCTAGACAGTGTTCTATTCCTGAGACTGATTGAACTGCTGGTACTAGACGGAATCAACATTCTTAGAGATGAAATTGATTTACTTATCTTTTCCATTGTTGACGATAATGGTATATTAAAATAGACCTCCAGGTCTGGGTTCATAGCTGTGAGCACCTGCCCAGTAAGAGAGGGCATGCTGCTACACAAAGAAACCCTGTCTCAACAAAAACCAAAAAAAAAAAAAAAAAAAAAAAAAAAAAAAAGAGAGGGCATGCTTACTAGATCCACTATTTTACTGTCTGAAATGTGAAAAAATGCAAACAAACAAACAAACAGAGTAAACCTCTCTGCCTTGGTTGCCATGAATTTCTAAGATTTATTTATTTATTTTATGTATGTGAGTACACCATGCTCTCTTCAGACATATCAGAAGAGGGCATCAGATTCCACTACAGATGGTTGTGAACCACCATGTGGTTGCTGGGAATTGAACTCAGAACCTCTGGAAGAGCAGTCGGTAATCTTGACAGCTGAGTCATCTCTCCAGCCCCGGTTGCCATGAATTTATAAAGGGCTTTTCTAGACTGTTTGATGAGGACAGGAAGAAGGACTCATTGGAGACCTTATCTCAAAAACAAAACAAGACAAACAAAAAATTTATAGAGAAAGGTTTATTTTTGGATCATGTTTTTGGACGTACCATTCCTTGGCTAAGGGGTTTCATTGTTTTGGGGTCGTCAGCAGCACATACCACACACAGGAGTACACATGGCACAGAGCAAATCACTTCACATGGGGAAGAGCAGGGGAGGCCCAGGTCCCCTTCAATGTCATATCCCAGTGAGGAAGAGACCTCCTACCAGGCCCCACTTTTTTTTTTTTTTTAAAGATTTATTTTATTTATTATATGTAAGTACACTGTAGCTGTCTTCAGACACTCCAGAAGAGGGAGCCAGATCTCGTTATGGATGGTTGTGAGCCACCATGTGGTTGCTGGGATTTGAACTTATCACCTTCGGAAGAGCAGTCGGGTGCTCTTACCCACTGAGCCATCTCACCAGCCCCCCAGGCCCCACTTTTTAAAGGTGTAATGATCTGCCACAGACTATCCCCTTTTTTTGGGTCTCCTATCTGCGTGGAATGGGTCTCTGGTGGCAGGTGGGCAAAGGAGTCAGTGAATGAATGACAGAGACTACACCAGAGTGTGTGTAGAATCTGAGTGTAATTTCACAAAGTGAACACCAGTCTTATATAATATAGAAAACAAAGGAGTAGGATGTCACAACAGGCAAAGTTCATTGAAGTTATTTGACACAAAACAGAGGAATGACTTCAAAAGGACTTACAGGAACCAGGTAATATTTACAGTAAAGATACAACAGCTCTGCCTAGGGTCAGCTAATGACAGGAGGATTTCACACCCTAGTCACAATTTGTACTACTCCTTTGAGCCTTGTGAAAGCTAGCACCAGGGGGTTCTGCTCTAGGAGACCTTATCATGAATAATGCAATACCACAACCCCCCTATTTCCTAGGCCTTGGTAAATTCTTGCATATGAAGGTAACTTGGCTGTACTTTTAAGTATCTGTAGGGAATCTCCATTTGTCAGAAGAATTCACCAACTTGCTTCTAATATGCAATGTAGCCTGCTATACCTGGCTGTAGTGAAGATTCTAAGTATACTTTGCTAAGCTTGCCCTGAGATTTTAACTCTTAATGCAGTAAAATACTGTAAGAAAGCATGCAAGACCCTCCACGACATTGCAGGGACAAATCTGGGGCATTCTAGCTCCATTCTTTGTAATGCCTAATTAGTTTCACTGTCTCTACTAGGAGTAAATTTGAATGTTTCTGAATAGGTTTTTGAATTCTTACTGAATTCCTACTGAATTCCAAGCTCGTTGGCTTCAAGGATTTTCTAGGATGTTGGAACACTGGTGGAGGCTTACCTATGTCAGAATTCAATCTTTAAAGGAACTTATAATAAAACAATACTGAAAGAGAGCATGTGATCCATACACCAGACTAATGCGGGGATAGGGTATGAGTATACGGGTTATGAGAATGCCAAGGTTCCAGGAGGTTGAGTTTCCTTGAACTCAACCTCATGAGTTGCCTCATGAGTGCTTCCAGGCCTCTCGGCCTGTCAAGCAGACTTCACTGAGAGTGAACATAGCAATGATCTTCTAATAGCGTGACACTGATGACTAATCCTTTAACTTATTACCTTAGTTGAGGGTTTCTATTGCTCTGGTAAAATACTACGACCGAAAGCAACTTGGAGAGGAAAGAGGTTTTGTTTTGTTTTTAAATCTTACAACTTCCAGGTCATACCCCAGCACTGAAGGAAGCCAGGGCAAGGATTCAAGCAGGGCAGGAATCTGGAGGCAGGAGTTGATGCAGAAGCCATGGAGAGATGCTGCTCACTGGCTTGCTCCTAATGGTTCCCTCAGCCTGCTTTCTTATAGAGCACAGGACCACCTGTCTAGGGGTGGCTCCACCCTCCAGTGGGCTGGACCCTCCTCTCATCAATCATCAATCAAAACACCCTACAGATTTGCCTACAGGCCAATACACAGGCATGTTCTTAATTAAGATCCTTCTTCACAGATGATTCTAGCTTGTGTCAAGTTGGCATAAAAACTTGCAAGCTCACACACCGTCCTTTGGAGGACATCCAATATGCAAACTTTAGTAGTCCTCTTTCTGTACCACCACCATAGCAGAGCTGCACCAGCATGTGCTACCAGCCCAGGGCTCTCTGGTGCTATTTTTGGTATCCCTGTCTTTTTTCCCACTTATGTCGCCCACTGAGCTGACCACAAACTGTATGTGTGTGTAGGCACATGCATGCCACAGCATACATATACAGGTCAGAGGACAACCATGGGTGTTGCTTCTTTCCTTCCACCGAGTTCGAGACAGGGTCTCTCTGTAGTTCATCTCTGCTGATACCTGGTCCTTCCTTGGGCTTTTGGGGATCCTCCTCTCCTGAGCTCCATCTCACCATAAGCAAACTGTGATTACAGTGCTTGCTAATGTGTCTGGCTTTACGTGGGGTCTAGGATCCCCAGCCACATCCTCACTCTTCTGTAACAAGTGTATTGCCTATTGAGCTGTATCCTCAAGCCCGCTCTCAAGCTTTATGCTTCTCCAAGAAAATTCTTTTTTTTTTTAATTTGTTTATTTATTATATGTAAGTACACTGTAGCTGTCCTCAGATACTCCAGAAGAGGGCATCAGATTTTGTTACGGATGGTTGTGAGCCACCATGTGGTTTCTTGGATTTGAACTCAGGACCTTTGGAAGAGCAGTCAGCACTCTTAACCACTGAGCCATCTCACCAGCCCCCTCCAAGAAAATTCTAAACATGGACCCACATACACATGACCTTTGACCTTTGATATTTTTTATTTGTTTGTTTTTGTTTTGTCTTGCAACAGGTTTTCAGTATGTGGCCCAAGTGAAGCTTGAGTTCTTAGCAAATCCTCCTGCCTCAGCTTCCCAGGTATTGAGATTACAGGATTACAGACATAAATCACACAGAAAGTTCATTTCACTTTTTTTTAAATGAAGCTAGGTCTATCTGTCTGTCTCTCTCTTTCTCCCCCCTCCATCCCTCCCTCCCTTCCTCCCTCCCTCCCTCCGACCCTCTGTCCCTCGGTCCCTCCTCCCTCCCAAGTTTATTTAGTCCACTACAAAGAGACAGTGGACGTGGTGGCAGCCACAGATGAACTGCCCCTCCACAGTCACTTCTCTGAGCTCCCCAGCTGTGCATAATGATAGTTCATTCCCTTCCGTTGCTCAGTAGTATTCTAGGTCATTGCTCTTGATTTTTCTTACTGGTTTAAAAACCCATTTTAATTAAAGTTATCTTGTGCATTTACCAACATTACGCCCTGTTGGTTTCTAGAGCGTTGTTTTTATTCTTCTGTGCCTTATGCCCTCCTCTATCTCAGGTAACACACATTTTTAATAACTATTCAAAGGAATAAGATATTTTAAGCATTTTTAATATTTTGTTTTAGTTATTTGTGTTAGGGCCTCATGTAGCTCAGGCTAGCTTTGAATTTTCCATGTAGTCAAGGCTGACCTTCAACTCATGATTCTTCTGCTTCAACCTTCCAAGTGCTGGGATTACAGGCATGTGTACCACACCTGGCTTTGTGCAGTGCTGGGACTCAGCTGTATTCCCACCCATTTTTCTTTTCTATTGAGATCTTAGTGATAATATGCAGAATCTCCTTTTTTTTTTTTCTTTTGAGATCAGCATTTTGCTATGTAGCCCAGGCCTGCATGGAGTTCATTATCCAGCCCAGATGAGCCTGGAACTGGTGGCCATCCTCCTGTATCAGCCTCCTAAGTGCTAGGATTGATTATAGGCATGATGATCCATGCAGAATTTCTCTCACCTGGAACCAGAAACAAGAACATCAGGAGTTCAGGGCCAGTCTTACATGGTGAGTTTAGCCCCAGACTAAGATATGCAAGATTCAATTAATCACTCAATGGTACTCCCCAAATTCATTCCTTTAACAACAAATTTCACTTTCTTTTTTCATTTTTTATTTTTTTGATTCATTTATTTTTATTTTATGTATATGAATGGTTTGCCTTTGTGTGTGTATCACCAACATGTCTATTACCCGTGGAGGCCAGAATAGGGCATCAGATCTTCTGGAACTGAAGTTAAAGACACTTGTGGGTGCTGGGTCTTCTGGGAGAGCAGGCCTAACCACTGGGCCATTCCTCCAGCCATTAAATTTCACTTTTCTCAGTTTGATTCTCCCGTAAGCTCATAAAAGTAATAGCCTTATGATCTTAGATAGAATTGTTTAATTTAATGCCAGGAGCTACTTCTACACAAAAGGTATAGTATCATCACAGGGCTAATAGATAACTCCTTTAAGGTCTCTCTTTTTTAAAGTCTCTTTTAAATTGGTTATTGAACTAGAGTTTTGGAGACTTAATTTCTTGAGGTTGATGCTTCAACTGGCTAGAATTCCTTTCCCTGTGGTTATCAGTGGATTATTGTAACCATCCTGCTTCCCAGAGTCCAGTGATAAGAATGAATGTGACAGCCATGGTGGTGTATGCCTGTGACCTCAGCACTTGGGAGGCTGAGACAAGAGGATTGCTGTGAGTGTGAAGTCAGCCTGAGAGACAGGAAGACATTGTGTTTTAACAAACAAACAAACAAACAAGCAAATAAATGGCACACAGTAAGAGCTGTCATGCAGAACCCCAGAGCAGGGGGCTAATGAGGCCCGAGAAGGGTTTAGGATGCTCTTAGCTGTTTCCTTAACCTTCTTCCCCTTTTGATTTCATAAGATTAAAATAGAGTTGCTCAGCTCTGCCTTTTGGAGGTTTACTTGCAGGTGGATATAGAAAAGATAGAAGGTTGGTCTGGAGAGACGGCTCAGCAGTTAAGAGCACTGACTGCTCTTCCAGAGGTCCTGAGTTCAATTCTCAGCAACCACATGGTGGCTCACAACCATCTGTAATGGAAACCGATGCCCTCTTCTGGTGTGTCTGAAGACAGCAACAGTATACTCACACACAAAATAGATAAATACATCTTTAAAAAGATATAAAGTCTTTTTTTCCCCTTGTTCCAGTCAACCCCGCTTGTTCCGCTCAACCCCACTTGTTCCGCTCGACCCCGCTCGCTCCCGCCAGCTCCGCTCGCTCTGGCCAGCCCCACTCGCTCTCGGCCGCCCCTGTACAGCCCTGCTTATTCTAGCCGGCCCCGCTCGCTCCAGTGGGCCCCACTCGCTCCAGTCAGCCCCGCTCCTCCGGTCGGCTCCACTTGCTCCGGTTGGCCCCACTCGCTCTGGCTCTGCTAGCTCTGGCCGTCCCAGCTTGCTCTGGCCATCTCCATTCGGCTCCGCTCGCTCTGGACAGCCTCGCTCGCTCCTGTTGGTCTCTCGGGTCCAAGGATTCCTTTCTTATTATTCTTCATGAGTACACTGTAGCTGACTTCAGACACACCAGAGGAGGGCATCAGATTTTGTTACAGGTGGTTGTAAGCCACCATGTGGTTGCTGGGATTTGAACTTATCACCTTCGGAAGAGCAGTCTGGTGCTCTAACCCGCTGAGCCATCTCACCAGCCCTAAAGTCTTTATATTAATATTTTTCCTTTGGAAAAAGCATATCAAATTGAACTTCTTTTTTTTTTTTTTTTTTAAGATTTATTTATTATATGTATGTAAGTACACTGTAGCTGTCTTCAGACACTCCAGAAGATGGCACCAGATCTCATTACAGATGGTTGTGAGCCACCATGTGGTTGCTGGGAATTGAACTCAGGACCTTCGGAAGAGCAGTCAGTGCTCTTAACTGCTGAGCCATCTCTCCAGCCCCAAATTGAACTTTTATAATCTAACTCTTCCTACCTTGGTAAGAGAAAGTAAAATCATATCATTTAGTCAAATCATTTAGTAGAATCATTTATTCTAAGTAAGGGAACACTATTAGTTTTCTGAAGACATGCCAACCTCCCACCATGTTATAAAGTAGTCTTATTTGTTACTAGATTAGGTTAGAATATCTCATAGTTAGGTAGAGTAGATTTTCTTTTGTGTGTGTATATGTTCAAGCATGTTCATGTATGAGAATCTGTATAGGGGTTCTGTGGGTGCATGCAGAAGCCAGAGGGCAACCTCACTGCCATTCCTGTTTTTAAAAGTTATATTTGTATTTATTCACTCTGTGTGTATGTGTGCATGTGTGTGTGTGTGTGTGTGTGTGTGTGTGTGTGTGTTTATTTGAGCCACAATGTGCAAGTGAGAATTAGTTTTCTTCTACTATTACATAGGTCCCAGGGATTGATCTCAGGCTATCAGACTTGCTAGTAAATATCTTTACCTGTTGAGCCCCTTAGCTATCATCAGATGTCATCCTCTTTATTTGTTTTCTTTTAAAACAGAGTCTCTCACTAATCTGGAACTCATCAAGTAGGCCAGGCTGGCTCTCCAGTGAACCCCAGGAACCCACCCGTCTCTGTGCCCTTAGCTCCTGAATTGAAGTGTGAGCCACTGCTTCCAGTATGGTTTTCTTTTCACATGGGTTTGGGGGGTTGAAATTGGGTCTTTATGTTTCATATGTCTTTATGTTCATATGTCTGTCTTTATGTTCCATAAATGTCCTAGTTTACTTTTTGTTGTCATAAAACATTGACCAAAGACAGCTTGTAGAGGAAAGAGTTTGCTTGGCTTACAGGCTATAGTCCAAAATCAAGGCAACCCAAGGCAGGAGGTAGGAACTGCAGTTTACTGTATAGCTTCCCCAGGCTTGCTCAGTTATCTTTCCTTTCCTTTCCTTTCCTTTCCTTTCCTTTCCTTTCCTTTCCTTTCCTTTCCTTTCCTTTTCTTTCTTCCCTTCCTTCTTTTTCCCTCCTTTCCTTCATTTCTTCTTCCCTCTCTTCTCCTTTCCCTCTCTTTCTTTCTTTCTTTCTTTCTTTCTTTCTTTCTTTCTTTCTTTCTTTCTTTCTTTCTTTCTTTCGACAGTGTCTTTCTCCACAGCCCTAGCTGTCCTGGAAGTTACTATATAAACCAGGTTCTACCTCCCAGTACTGAGATTAAAGACCACCGTGCCCTGCTCACTTCTCTTTCTTATACAGCCCAGGCCCACCTGCCCAGGGATGGTACCACCCACAGTGGGCTGGGCCTTCCTTTTTCAATTCTCAATTAAGAAAACACACCTCAGACATGCTCACAGACTGATCTGATAGAGGCCTTTCCCCAGCTGTGATTTATCATGTTCCGATTTGTGTCAAGTTGACAAACACTATATGACAATGAGGTAAACACTTTACTGACTGAGCTGTATGTCTGGCCACCACTCACCCCTTTGAGTACTGGGCTTATATCATGAGTCACTACATCTCACTTGGATGTAGCAACTTTTCTTTTAGATATCTGGAAAGTTCTTATCCTTCTGCTTTGATCCTTTGGACAGCTTTACCTTGGCTTGTATTTCTCAGTATTTAGAGGAACCTGGGCCTTGCTTTTCATTCCATTTCATTTTTAATCTTTCAAATCTCAGCTTTGGGGGCTGGTGAAATGGCTCAGCGGGTAAGAGCACCCGACTGCTCTTCCGAAGGTGATGAGTTCGAATCCCAGCATCCACATGGTGGCTCACAACCATCCGTAACGAGATCTGGTGCCCTCTTCTGAAGTGTCTGAAGACAGCTACAGTGTACTTACATATAATAAATAAAATAAATCTTAAAAAAAAAAATCTCAGCTTTGAAAAGAAAATTCTTTCAGCTCTCCAAGGTATCAATGATATCTTTCTCATTTCAATCCACCTAAATCTATGTTTTTTGTTTTGTTGTTGTTTTGTTTGCTTGTTTTGAGACAGGGTCTCAGCACAGACTATCTTCCAAATTCACAGTGTAGCCAAGGCTGGCCTTGAACTCTTGATGCTCTTGCCTCTACCTCCCAAGTGCTGGGATTACAGATACACGCCCCAACACCTGACCTGAATCTGTATTTTTCATTGATCATGGTCTCTTGGCAAATTTTCTATTTTTTGCCATGTGTAGTCAGGCACACTTGTAATACCAGCTCTTTATAGAAACTAGAAGATAAAGAATTCAATGCCATCTTATCTACATAGCAAGTTTGAGGGCAGCCTTGGGTACATGAGACTCTTGTTTCAATAAACAACTGCAACAAAAAAGTCACATTCTCTAACTTGTTTCATTCATATCTATCTATCTATCTATCTATCTATCTATCTATCTATCTACACATATGTGTGTATATGTATGTATACACAGACACACACACACACACACACACACACACACACACACACACACACACACACACATATATATATATATATATATATATATATATATATATATATATATATATATGGGACAGGGTTTTTCTGTGTAGCTTTGGCTGTTCAGGAACTTGCTTTGTAGACCAGGCTGGCCTGGAACTCAGAGATCCAGCAGCTGCCTCTGCCTCCCAAGTGCTGGGATTAAAGGTGTGAGCCACTGCCCAGGTTGTTATAAGGTTTCTGATGGAAAGACTTTGTTGCTTTTATTATTTCCCAGCACATGCATTGTAATATATTTTACTTCTAAGATGCTAGATCGATACTGTAAAATAGCTAGTGAATTAAAAAGCACTAATTCTAAGATTATCTCTATTGATGATTAGGCCACTCCAGAGACACTTTATAAATGTCACTATTATATTTTGATGAGCTAGTTGCAGCTAGTTTAGATGACATTAGTTGCAGCCACACGGCAAACAGTTCTGAAGGATCTGATAAAAATCACTCACAGATTCTGTCCAGACTAGCATACTCCCTTTGTGAGCAGCGAACTTGCCGGATGCCTCTGTGAGCAGCTGTACTGCTGGCAACTTTGTGTCTGAATGAAGAACTTGCAGCCCAGCTCCCACCATGGCTCCTCTCCTCCCTTCTCATGTTTTGCCTCCTGTTTTGTTTATGGAAAAGCCTACAGTCTTGTCTTCGAATTTCTGAGTATTATGGGTACCTTAGGGAAATCTGATTATAGAGATAATCTACTCAACAGTGAAGAGTTCCAATTTGTTTCTATTGAGTTTTGTCAATTCCGAATCCCGGATACCTTTGTATTCCAGTCCATTGACTGGAGCCTCCCAGCCAGACGTTGAGGCATCTGTTTCCGTAGTCTCCGGAACTAGGAAAGATAAATAAGAATGTGAGGGAATTATCTGTATATTTGCTAACCACCAATTTAGATCTAAATAGACTCCCTCTGTTAGGAAGACTAATGAATTCCAATTCTCGGAAATATCCTTTGCTTTTAACAAGCAAGATGGAAGGTATCTAAAGAAAAAAAGAGAGGCACACAGAGTGAAGAGCTGTGAATAATGCCACCAGAGAACCAATTACGTTCACCAGCTGGCATTGGGAAACTTGTTTCTTTGAAAAAAAAACAAAAAAACAAAAAAGAAAGAAAGAAAGAAAAAAGATTGTTGGTTTTAGTAGCTTCAAACTACTTTTTGACATTGTGTTCTTTAAGACTAACTGATGAATCTTCCTAGCCGCTCCCATAAGAGTCTAAGACCAGAAAAAAAATGTGTGAACCTCCTTTCTAGGTGTAGAACAGCAAAGCAATAGGCAAGAGGGAAAAGGGGGCCAGTGCCAAGGTTCCTGGTACCCAGTCAGCTGGGTCACATGGCAGCAGAAAAGAGAGACCCTCTTCCTAGCCATCGGATTGACCAGAGATGTTGATAGGGTGCTATGACAGCGACAGAGAAATCAGTAACTAAAGCAGTTGTGGAAATGAAGATCGTGTTCCTGTGAAGTCCTCAGCAGGTAAAGGACCTTGTCTCCAAGCCCGAGGCACCGAGCTTCCTCCTCACAGCCTACATAGAAGGACAAATCCCAGGTCTCAGATTGTCCTCTGACTTCCACAGTCACGCAATGGAATCATGTGCATCCAAACAGACACTCAGACACACAGACACAGGTGTCATTTAAAATAAACTATTCTCATGAAACACACAGTTAATAGCTTATTTCCCCTTCATATAAACTGCATTTTGGATGTTTAAAAAATATTTACCTGTGGGGAATCTTTGTGGATTATAACTAAGTCTAGCAGTACTTGGGTGAGTAAGGTCGGTGTATTCCAGAATCGCTAGGCTCACACAATTCCCAAAGAACTGAAGTGAGTGGCGTCCCCTAATCTTGGGCTCTCAGTAGAAGACTTGGGAGAAAAAAAAGAAAGAAAGAAAAAGAACAAAAAAAACACCAAACCCTTCCAGAACCCCTGCTGAGCCAATCTTGGCTCAGGGGTCCCCACTGGTCCTTCTACAAGCTGTTCCTTGGGGAAATATTTGTGAATTCAATCTTTTCACTTTGCATAGCTGCTTTAAAACCTGCCTCTCTCAAGTATCTATTTAAAGTCCATAAAAATCTGTAGAAGCAGTGGGTTCAAAGCAGCCTTTGGAAATCAGGGCTCCTAGTTGGGCTTGCTCTTTCTTCTTTTCCATAATACCTAGAGATGTATATTCAGCATCAACTCACTTTCTTGACTGTAAAAAGGGGAAACTTTAATCTAAAAAGGTAATTGTGTATCCTTTGGGCTTGGGAGGTAGCTCAGCTGGAGCATGCTTGCTTAATGTACATGAAGCCCTGGGCTCTTTTCCTCACCCTGGCATAAACAAGGCATGGAGGTGAGTGCCTGATCCCAGGGCTAGGGAGATGGAGGCAGAGGAAGCAAACTCAGGTCTTCTGCAAGAAGACTCTTAACTACTGAGTTAGCTCTCCAGCTCCCCAATGAGGTTGTAGAGACAGGGTCTCACATACTTTTGGCTAAACTTAAGCTACTTACATAACCAAGGATGCCTTTGATTACTGGGTCCTCCTGCCTCTGCCTCCCAAGCCACGGGACCACACACTCCACATTAATTAGGTTTTGTTGAGCTGTGCTTTTGATAAGTTGTTTAGCAAGTTATCCATTTGCCCGAGGTTTTTACAGTTGTTCGTAGAGTCTCTCAGGAGCCTTTGGGCTTCTATGGTATGTATTGTAATGTCTTGGGGCCAGGGAGATGGCTCAGTTGGTTGAAGCACTTGTTCCATTCCCAGAGCTCACAGCAGAAGGCAAGAACTGACAACAACAACAACAATGATCTAATGCCTTATTCTCTTTTCTAATTTTATTATTTAGGCTCACTCCACTCCACCCCGCTCGCTCCCACTGGCTCTGCTCCCTCCGGCCAGCCCCACTTGCTTCCGGCCGCCCCCGTACGGCCCGCTTGTTCCAGTCAGCCCCGCTCGCTCCAGTCAGCTCCACTCGCTCTGGTTGGCCCCACTCGTTCTGGCTGTCCCTGTTCGGCCCCACTCGCTCCGGCCCACTAGCTCCGGCCGTCCCTGCTTGCTCAGGCCGTCCCCATTTGGCTCCACTCGCTCCAGACAGCCTCGCTCGCTCCGGTTAGTCTCTCCAGTCCAAGGATTCATTTCTTATTATTCTTCATAAGTACATAGCTGATTTCAGACATACCAGAGGAGGGCGTCAGATTTTGTTACGGGTGGTTGTAAGCCACCATGTGGTTGCTGGGATTTGAACTCATCACCTTCGGAAGAGCAGTCGGGTGCTCTAACCCGCTGAGCCATCTCACCAGCCTTCTCTTTCTTTTCAATAATGCAATTAAATTTTTGTTAACTTTGTTTACCTTTATAAATTTAAAATTTTATTTGAGGTGTATACATCGGTGTTTGCCTACATATATATATATGTGTGTGTGTGTGTGTGTGTGTATCTGCATATTCTTTTTGCTCTGCAGATCATATACATATACATATACATATACATATACATATACATATACATATACGTGTGTGTGTATGTGTGTGTGTGTGTGTGTGTGTGTGTATCCATGTACCACATGCATGCAGTGCCCTCAGAGTTCAGAATGCTGGAACCAGATGGAAGAACAAGTTCTCTTAACTGTTGAGCTATCTCTCCAGTTCTAGCATATTTATATTTATTCTTTATACATGTGTGTGTGCTTGCAGGTCTTTATGTGTATAAGTGTTTATGTAGGCCAGAAGAAGCCATCAGAGTCCTTGAAACTGTAGTCACAGGCAGTTGTGAGCTGCCAGACATGGGTCTGGGAACCAAACTCAGGTCCTCTATAAGAGCTGCTGACTCTTAACTCTTTTTTTTTTTTTTTAAAGATTTATTTTATTTATTATATATGTAAGTACACCATAGCTGTCTTCAGACACTCCAGAGGAGGGCGCCAGATCTCGTTACGGATGGTTGTGAGCCACCATGTGGTTGCTGGGATTTGAACTTATCACCTTCGGAAGAGCAGTCGGGTGCTCTTACCCGCTGAGCCATCCCACCAGCCCCCGACTCTTAACTCTTAACCAATGACCCACACAAAACTCTTTAATTTTAATAAAAACCCCACCCTTTTTGTGTGTTATTTCTGCTCTCGTATCTAAGAAAGCATCATCTATTTCAAAGTCACTGGGGTCTAAGAGTTTTTTACTCTTAGCTCCAACATTCAGGCTTATGATCCATTTTTAGCATTAATATTTTTTAGATATTGTATGTGTGAAATAACTCCTCTGCTTTAACCCCTAAGAGCACCTTATTCTTGGAATGTTTTTCACTGGGTTATACGTGAACAGTACTGGGAAAGAGGATTTCACTGTTGACTCTGCTATTGCTGTTGCAGGGACCCTGTAAACAAATAGTCACCAAAGTGAGAGATGGCTCATTGGTTAGGAGCACTGGATGTTCTTCCAGAGGATCTGGGTTCATTCCCAACACCCAAATAGTAGCTCATCATCATCTGTGATCTCAATTTTGTGGAGTCCAATGACCTTTTCTGGCTTCCCTGGGCACCAGGCATGAACATGGTACACAGATATACATGAAGGCAAAAATTGGGCTGGAGAGATGGCTCAGTGGTTAACAGCACTGACTGCTCTTCCAAAGGTCCTGAGTTCAAACCCCAGCAACCACATGATGGCTCACAACCATCCGTAATGAGATCTGATGCCCTCTTTTGGGGTATGTGAAGACAGCTACAGTGTACTTACATATAATAAATAAATAAGCAAATCTTAAAAAAAAAAGAAGGCAAGTCCCATACACAGAAAATATCCTTTTATTAAAAAAAAAATCCCTGAGTTATTGCAGACATGGGAACTCACATCCGTCGTCCTGAAAGTATACCTCATCTATATTGAGTTCATCAGTCTGTTTCATAAGCAGACAAATTTAAATACAAAGTAACCTAACAGAAATGGCTCCATGTGTCAGCCCAGATAGCTCTCACTGAAGGATTATGAATAATATCTTGACTAGAAATAGAAGCTTGGTCTCATCTTTTCAGCTCAATGTTGGCTGAGACCTACATACCATTTTTTTTTTGTTTGTTTGATTAATGGCAGAGTAACTAATTAGAGAGGAAATGAGATTAGAAAATCACTCAAAATGTTAAGTGCAGTTAGAGTGCTATTTTGTCCTGGGTAATAGAGCAACATTCAAAGCCACAAGTGTGCATGATAAGCAGGAACTGAGAATACTTGGGTATCAAGCAGGCTAGGTAATGTTTTTAAAATCAGCACTAGCTGATTGGGTTTGGTTTTGTTCCCTCTTAAATTGTCAGATGCATGGGGAAATTCTTTTTACTCTGCAGGATGTACAGAATCAAAAATTAAAGACAAGCGTGTGGTACCGAGAGGTGAGTGATTCTCCATCTCTCTCTGCATGCTATATTCCTGATCGGGATAGACCACTATTCTGAGGAGGAAACACTGCCTTTGGTATAGTCCCCTAGCTCAGCAGAGGGCCTCGCTTATTAGAATCCATGCAAGGATGTAGCCATAGACTGGATTTTCTTCCCCCTAACACATTAAGGGCTGATGAATTGTGTCGGCACTCAGTTATGTCAGTGGACTTACCCTTTCTCATTCTGATCTTTGACTCCTAACAGGTTTGGAACGATGAGTTTCTGTCCTGGAACTCTAGTCTGTTTGATGAGATTCAAGAGATCTCTCTCCCTCTCAGTGCCCTCTGGGCCCCTGATATCATCATTAATGAATTGTAAGTTTGCTGGGACATACCTCTGTGGCCCTGGGTTGATTCACCTGCTCGGGCCAAGAGCTGTTTACTTTCAGTCATTGCTGTTATTCTTTTGTTTTCCCCAATCACTGGGGTAATCATATTATAAGGAATATTCGGGATGAAGTGGCCATGAGTTGACATCATTTAAGATACAAATTTTGGGGCTGGAGAGATGACTTAGTAGTTAAGAGTCTGTACTGCTTTACCCAGCACCTACATTGGATAGCTTAGCTCCTGGAGATCTGACGCCCTCTTCTCACTGTGGGCACCTGCACTCATATACGCATACCATATATATAATTTGAATTAAGATAGATATATTTTAAAAGATATGTATTTGATTAACGGTGCTTGGAGTTCCTGTTTATGCTGTAGCTGCAGCGAGTGAGTTAACTGATGAGACTCACCATTTCTGAATGCGTCCTTCAGGACCAATCATCTCACGGGAAGTATCATTCTGTCCTTTTTTTTTCTAAGTGTAGCTTTGGGTCTCATGGTCACTACTACCTTTGAGCCAATTCTGTGTATGTTCAAGATGACTAAGGTCTTCTTCATAACAGGTTCTCTTGTGTTTCAAATAGTGTGGACGTCGAAAGATCTCCTGACCTGCCCTATGTATACGTGAACTCTTCTGGCACCATTAGAAACCACAAGCCCATCCAGGTGGTCTCCGCATGCAGTTTGCAGACATACGCTTTCCCCTTTGATATCCAGAACTGCAGCCTCACCTTTAATAGTATTCTGCACACAGGTAAATAAACCATGAGAGAGAGAGACACAGTCTACTGGGAACACTTATGCTGTATGGGCATATATAGATGAAATATTAACTTCAGATCTATTTTATTCATACACATAATTGATTATTTAAAAATAGACCTCAGGGGCTAGAGAGATGGCTCAGTGGTTAAGAGTACTGGCTGCTCTTCTAGAGGACTTGGGGTCAATTTCCAGCACCCACATGGCAGCTCACAACTGTAACTTCTGTTCCAGAAGATCTGACACTCTCAGACAGACATACATGCAGGCAAATCCCAATGTACATACAATAAAATAAATTATAAAAATAAACCTCAGCTGGATGTGATAGCACATGATTAAAATCCCAGTACTTTGGAGTAGGAACTGGAGGATTAAAAACAAAACGCAAAAACAAAAACCTCTTGATACTGTGGGGTCTTCTAGAATTCAGACAAGGCACAGTGTTATAACCCACCAGTGCTGTTAATTTGTCAACAAAATATCAGCATTCTGCCACCACTGAGAATGTTCTAGAAGTCACAGGACATGCTTCATACACTGTGGAGAACAGGCTCCGAACTCTAAATTTATAGTTTCACAAAAATTAGAAATATTTCTGTTTCCTACCACTACTCTCTAACTCAAATACTGGTAATACCAGGGGCGTGGGTCAGGATAAAAGGAAGGGCTAAAACTGGGAGTTGGGAAAGTGCTGGTGCTGGCCCTATGTCTCTCCCAGGATGTCCGTTATTTCTGTTGGCTTTTAGTGGACGACATAGACCTGGGCTTCTTGAGGAACAGAGAAGACATCGAGAATGACAAAAGGGCTTTCCTGAATGACAGTGAGTGGCAGCTTCTTTCTGTGTCCTCTACTTACCACATCCGGCAGAGCAGCGCTGGAGACTTCGCACAGATTCAGTTCAATGTAGGTTTCCTTCCCACCCACCCGATTGCCTGAGCCTCTGCAGTCCTTGGCCTTCTCCACTGAGCTGTGGGATCTGCTGGATTACAGGTCCTCATTACCACCCGAGAACAGCATGTTGTGATGGCTCTGCCCATTCACCTGTGCACCAGTATCTGAGAGCAGAGATCCTGGGACTGGTAGCATAAGATCTTCTGTAATCCTCTACAGGGTAATCAGAGAGAACGGTGTACAGATTCCAGAGCTCTGACCCATCTCACAGCAGAAATCATCAAACCCCTTGGCTTACACAAACACTATCATTTTTAATCGCTACCGAGAATAAGCTCAAAGCAATCTACACATCATCAGAATGACAATGAATTGGAAAACAAAAAAACAAAACCAGAAAGCTCTCTCATGAATATAATTGTCCCATTTTTAATTGAGAAAAATATCAATTAATTTTGGAAACAGATGCACAAATTGGTCATATTCCTAAGCCGGATATCTGAAGGGATGAGCGGACAGTCATCTGCATGGCCCCAGAGACAAAGAGCAGGGCTGGGAAGTAGCTCCATTGATAGCCTACATGGGTCCCACTGGCCACATGAACCAAGCATGGTGACACACACCTGTGATGCCAGCACTGGGAGGGTGGAGGCCAGAGGTTTAGAATTGATTTTTGAGGCCAGCCTGGGCTACATGTGATCCTATTTCAAAAAAAAAAAAAAAAAAAAGGAAAAGGAAAGGAGACAGAGGAAAAGAGGGAGAGAAGGAGGGAGGAAGGAGAAAAACAAGAGAAAGAAAAAAGAGATAGATAGATAGACAGACAGACAGACAGACAGAGATAGATAGAGCAAGCAAGCTACTAGTGGCTTCAGAGTCAGAAGAACAACTGCTGAGCAGAGCGTGCAGTGGGTATGCTAACATGATGCTTTGACGTATCCCTGGGAGTATTCTTGGCCAAACTGTTCCCAGGGAAAGTTGTCTGTCTTGAGGGCCTGGGAGGAGGGCAGTGGTGCCCACCACTTTTCCTGCAGAGCGTCTGCTCCTCTGGCTTTCCTAGCAAACCACCTCCTCATGATCACGGGCAGGCTCATATCCCCTGGAGACTCACAATGCTAGGACTCGGCAGAGGACCCTGTTTTGCTGCACGAAGTGAAGGTGCCGTTTGAGACAGGGTGGGAAGGTGATATTCATGACAAGGAATGAATCCAGTTGGAAAAAAATAGAGGTTGCAAACAGGTCAGGAATGTATGTGACATAGATTCTCCCAGAAACAGGCGTTGGCAATGAGGAGGTGCCTGCTGGCCAGACTAAACACAGATGCAAAGAATCAGAGTGAGATTAAGCATGACTGAGGGCATGAGTGACCTTCACTGATTGAAAGGTGTGTGTGTTTCTAGGAAAATGTCCATTAAACCTGGGCCTTAAAGCACCGGGGTTTGAGCCTCCCTCATGGCCACCCCTATGGAACAGGCAGCCTATCACAACAAGCGCTTGTGGGGCAGGAGATTCTGGGTCAAAGTTCTGTCTGACTCAGAGTTTAACAACGTGTCCATCGTGTGTCCACTCTCACTTCTTTGTTTTGTGGTCCCAGGACTAGAACGAGGGCCTCGCTCGTGCCAGGCAAACACTTTACCTCTGACCACCTTCCCAGTTCCTGTCCACTCGCTTTCAGTAAGGAAAAGAGAGTAGGGGGAAGAACGCTTTTTTTCTTCCTTCCTTCCTTCCTTTTTTTTTTTTTAATTTCAATGAGTTTCTTGGCTAAGAGTAAACACCTCATTAATTTTAAAGATATCAGCCTGCAAACATTATTAATGCAGCCCAAATAATGGAGAACATTAAAGGGAGATGTGAGGGAATGGCACGTGCAAGGTGGAACCAGTCACCTACCAAGCACTCCACGGAGCGCTGTGCACTTCATTACCTGCGCTGCACGGAGACAGGCCGAGGCGAGAGGCGGCAGGCAAATGGCAGTGTGTGTGTGAGTGTGTGTGAGTGTGTGTGTGTGTGTGTGTGCCCCCATGTTTGTTCTCTCTCTCTCTCCAATTACATGTCAGTCTTTCCCCTAAATATTAGCTTGTCTTCTTGAGAGCAGCAGGGTCTGTCTGCTTCATGGGAGGTACCCCACCCTGTAGGAACCATGGTCCAATTCCTTTGCCCTCTTTGTCACCACATGAAGAGAAGGCTCTGTTATGGTGTTCCCAAGACTTTGTCCTGGAAGAAGGGACACATGCATTTGATTTCATGGCCTGAAAGTTTTTTTTCCCAAGGTGCCTTTGCCCTGGGGGGTGGGTTTAAAGGTGGGTTACCTGGCAAAGCTGGCTTCTACCTGACACTCTGATTCTCTGGAACTGATTCCCTGAAGAATCCCTAGTAAAGTCACAAATCGTATCAATCAGACTCAGAAGTGATCCTGCAGCTTTGGAAAGACTTGCATGTTCCAGAACCCTCGCTGGTTTCCATCTCCCAACCTCCACCCCTCCCCCGTGGTTGCCATGTGTCCCGTGCCTGGCTTCATTGTTCTCTAATACCATGTAAGACATTCTGAATTTATCATCCAAGGTATCCTGGTGTCATACAAAAGCTCCTGGCTAGGACTGTAGTATTTGGAGTCCAACTCCGTGCTAGGAGTGGGCTCGTTGGTGTCCTGACAGCAAAGGACCATCTTCCTGTTAATCTAATCACTCAATGTGTTCAGGCAGAGCTAAGGACAGCTGGAACAAGCAAGAGAGACAAAATGTCCCATCTCTTCAAAATGTACTGTCATGCCACACACGCACACGCACACACACACACACACATGGCTACTGTTTATCTGGCATCAATTGCTCTGGATGCTGTTAGCTCCAGAGAGCACACTCATAGCCACTAGTGCTGGGACACTTACTGCTTATCACAGGGCACCGCAGCCACTTTAGAATCCAGCTACATTCCACAGGGGGCCCAGACAAAGCTCTTCTGTCTGCAAGGATTTTTTTTGTGTACAGCCTGGGACCCAATCCAACAGCCATGGAGAGGAGATGGCTTCCAATACATATTGGAGGTGCTGGTTTTCAGAACACAGCAGGACGGACATTCGATTTCTGTATGACCTTGCAAGAGTGGGCAGAGGTGGGAAGAAAATAGAGAAGTCATTTTAGATGGAAAGGGACTCAGCAGGCAAAGAAAACTCACATAGGAGAAATGAAAAATGAAAAGGAGATTAGGGAAAGAGAGGTGCCTTGCTCAGTCTCTCTCTCTCTCTCTTTTTTTTTTTTTTTCGAGACAGGGTTCTCTGTGTAGCCCTGGCTGTCCTGGAACTCACTTTGTAGACCAGGCTGGCCTCAAACTCAGAAATCCGCCTGCCTCTGCCTCCCAAGTGCTGGGATTAAAGGCGTGCGCCACCACCGCCCGGCTCAGTCTCTTTTTCTATCATGATTTTCATGCCTTTTCTAGACAAGGATGATTTTGTTGGGATGTCCGTTGAATATTTCAAATTTAGGACCCAAGGCATCCTGGCATCCTTCAAAAGTCCTTGATCAATAACGTGATTGAGGCTCATACTTGGCAGGCTGGCCTTCCGAGAGGAGGTGAGAGGGAGGAGGTGGGGGAGGAATCTTAAGCTCTAGAGTCTTTCTAGAGGTGCTCAATGAATACAGGAATCACAAACTTTCAAATTAATCCAGCCCAACCCATAGTCTACATCCCCAAAGCCCTCACTCAGGTGCAAGACTCTCACTTAAATGGCAGCAACTTTCCCATTCTTTCTGAACTAGGGATATTAGGAAGGACTTAGAAGAGGAGGAAAATGGGTTTCTGTATGAAGCGTGAGTCTGGGCGTCAAAATTCCAAGTATGTCATAAAGACGGTCATGCAAAATTGAGTACTGGTGGGGTCTACCATCAAGGAGGCAATTATAGGCTAACCTTGGGGCCTATTCCATCTCCAAGGAGCTCTGCACACACACATTCTGAATTAGATTGATCTCTTTCATTAACATCAATAGGCTCCAAATACCTTTGTGTACTTATTATTACCTGGCTTTAATGGATAATGAAATTGTGGCATAATATTGCTAACACCTGAAGGGTGTCTAATGGAGAACACGGACTGAAACTAAAGTGCTTTTTCTTCCTTTTCTGTGGAATTTAAAGGCACCAGCTCCTTTAAGTCCATTAGGAATGATGAGCTCTAGGAAGGATGAGCTGAGGGCAGGCTCACAGAGAATAGTGTCATACTGAGCAGGTGGCACATTCCCCTCGCAGAAGCAGGAGTCGTTGGTTCTTATGTGACTTATGAGAGAAAGTCCATATGAAGACGGACCCCAGTGGGATGCCCCCATTTGGGCTAATGTCACACCCCATTCTATTGGCAGTAAAAGTAGCATCAGTAACAGACTCTGATGGACTTCAGTGAACATCTGTCTGTCTTCTCAGGCTCAATGATTGTTGGAATTTGATCTCTGTTGCTGGGGTAAATTACTGTGACCAAAAGCTACTTGGGGAGGAAAGGGTTTATTTGGCTCATGTTTTCAGGTTACACTCTTATCATCAAAGGAAGTCAGGGTAAGAATGCAAGGCAGGAACCTAAAGCAGAAACCCCAGAGGAACGGCGCTTGTACTCTGGCTTGCTCATTCCTAGGCTCGTGCTTGGCTATCCTTCTTATACAGCCCAGGACCACCTGCCTAGAGATGGTGCCGCCCATAATGGGCAGGGCCCTTCTGCATCAAGTAATAATCAAGACAATCTCCCAAAGACACGACCATAGACCAATCTGATCTAGGCAGTTCCTCAGTCAAGGCTTTTTTCTTAGATAACTCTAGGCTGTATCAAATTGTCAGTTAAAGCTAACTAGGATGGGCTGGAGAGATGGCTCAGTGGTTAAGAGCACTGACTCTTCCAAAGGTCTGGAGCTCAAATCCCAGCAACCACTTGGTGGCTTACAACCATCTGTAATGAGATCTGATGCCCTCTTCTGGTGTGTCTAAAGACAGCTGTGGTATACTCATATATAATAAATAAACAAATCGTTAAAAAGAAAGCTAACTAGGACAATGGCAAGCATATAAGATTCGGAGAGGAACAGAAAGGCTCAGGCTCTTGCTGTCTAACATAGACATCAAAATCTGCCCAGGGAGGTACAGCTCAGTTGGTAGGGTATTTGTCTAGCATGCAGGAAGCCCTGGGCTCAGTCTCCAGCACTGCATAAAACAGCTTCATATGGACTTTCTCTCATAAGTCACATAAGAACCAACGACTCCTGCTTCTGCGAAGGGAATGTGCCACCTGCTCAGTATGACACTATTCTCTGTGAGCCTGCCCTCAGCTCATCCTTCCTAGAGCTCATCATTCCTAATGGACTTAAAGGAGCTGGTGCCTTTAAATTCCACAGAAAAGGAAGAAAAAGCACTTAGTTTCAGTCCGTGTTCACCATTGGGATGAAGTCTTCAGTGTCATCGTGCAAATTAGAGAGGGACTCTGGTTTCGGTTCATTCTGGAACAAGGCTCCTTTCTACCCATTGTCTCATGAGCCACCAAAGTCTGGCTCCTGAACTCAGAAGACCGGGCAAGGACAGGTACTGGTCCTGCTCATGACACTAAGTTTCCAGTGTTTACAGTAGTTTGTCAGCAGGCTCTTCATGCTCAATGTTTGCTGAACAAAGGAAACGCTGGAGATAGACTGAGATAACAATACAAATTGCAGAAAACAATAATAAAATTAGAGGTTTGGTTTGTTCTTATTTCTTTTTCTTTTTTCTTTTCTTTTCTTTCTTTCTTTCTTTCTTTCTTTCTTTCTTTCTTTCTTTCTTTCTTTCTTTCTTTCTTTTTTTTGACAGGTTTTCTCTGTGTAGCCCTGGCTGTCCTGGAACTCACTCTGAAGACCAGGCTGGCCTCGAACTCAGAAATCTGCTTGCCTCTGCCTCCCGAGTGCTAGGATTAAAGGCATGTACCACCACTGCCCAGCCTCATTTCACTTTTTAAAGGCTGTACCAGGTTAATAGGGGAGCATTAACTTAATCCCCAGGAGGCATTGACTCTAAAGCAAAGAGCAAAGTAGGTCCTTTGTTTTAGAAGAAACCCCAAACGGTGGCACTATTTGGTTTCTCTTAGGAATGGTTGCTTCCTTGTTAAGGACAGGATAGATTAGAATCTTCTAGAAGACAGAGTCAGCTTTCCAGTTTTGTAAGATGGATGGAAATAGGAAAATTTCTTTGTTTTATGCGACAGTGGAAGCTAATTACCTAATGGGATACCTGTATCTTTCTGCTTTCAGTTTCTACTGAGACCCAGTAAAGATCCTTTCAAGTTCAGGACCAGGTATACATGTACAGGTCAAAAGCCCAGGAACTTCATAGGTCTTCTCAAACCTCCCTCCACCCTGGACACTTGGGGACCTTGGCCTGATAAATCTATACTTCCTTGGAAACCAGGTCTCTGAGAAACCACACCACTCACTCGACTTTGGTTTTAGCCTATGTTTTCTGTCTGCATTTGGGTGGAGGGGAGTCATCTTTACCTGTGCTAATTAGATCAGAACTTGATTTAGAAGGACAGGAGCTCAATTGTACCTGGGATGTTTGGCAAGGCAAAAGCATCCTGCTTCTTTAAAAGGAAGGGGGAGGGACTGAGGAAATAGTTCAGTTGGTATACTGCTGGACTTGTAAACTAGAGTACCAGAGTTCAATCTTCAGAACATGAAAAGCTGGTGTGGTCCTGTGTGCTTGCGATCACAGCACTGGGGAGGTAGAGACAGGCAGATCCCTGGGGCTCCCAGCTAGTCAGCTTGGCCTACTTAGTAAGTTTCAAGCCGAGGACAGATGGTTCCTTGGTAATAACACCTAAAGTTGCTCTCTGGCCTCCACACGCACATGTTCATGTGTACATACATACACATACATACATACATACACACACATACATATATACATACATGCATACATACATACATACATACACACACACACACACACACACACACACACATATATATATATATATATATATATATATATATATATATATATACATGCATGCATACATACATACATACATACATACGAAAGTAAAAAGATCTGGGTCCTTCCCAATTAACTGACATGCCATTGTGCTTGTCTTTAGGATGACACTCATTTACTCTTCTCCCACCTCATGCAATCTCTGCCATGAAGTCTTCCAGGGTGAATCCCACTTCTTCCCCTCTACTCAAGCAGGTGTGATCCCTCCATCCCCCACTCTAAGAGGCCAGATCACTAGCATCTGGGGCTGGATCGCAACATAAAGCCCTCTGTGACTCTGGCCACTCAGTGTTCTTCCTCCCGCCACTGTCCCTCGTAGCTACCTCATCACAGCTCAACAGAGATGCAGCAGGTGGATGATGGTTCATTGTGGGTTTTGTTCTTGTTGACTGCACTTTGATAGAAATGTGTTTTAACCAAATTATTGCAAAGCAATGTGTGTTGCACTGGTATAGATATTTGCAGCCAATTATGTTTAATGTGGAAGACAACAGCCAGACTACAATCCACCAAACAGCTCTGGCCTGCCAAGCTCCACTGAATCGGGACATGTTCCCAGATCCAATGGCTAGGGAGCCTCAGCTCTCATCAACAAGGTGTGTGGTGGGCTCCCCTAGACAACCTGCTCCCCCTCCCCCATCACCGGCTTCTATACCTCCTCTGTGTTTGTGCTCATTTCTTTGTATTTTTCTCCCATAGTAGTCCTGACTCCTCTCTGATATCTGGGCAGAGCCTGATTTGTAGCTAGGCTGTAGCTGATGAACCCCAGGAATCAGAAGATGTGGGGTTACATTACAGCTCGGCCACTGACTCAACTTACTGAAGGGTGCAGTGCTTCGAAAATCTATGAGAAGAAAACAAATAATATAATAGATGTAAAAGCATCCAGCACATGACCTAACACATAGAAAGCAGTCAAATGTCCCATTGTCTGGCAAACCCAAGGAGTGGGAGCTGTTAGGAATGGTGGTCCAAATCTAGCAGATAAGGGATGAGGATGTTGGTTTGTTCCATCAGGCTCAACTGAATGTCTACCTCAGGAGAAGCCTTATTAACAGCCCTGAGGAGAATCACCACCTCAGAGATGGGACCTTGATTCTCTTGTCTCTCTACCTCCAGAATGCTTAAGTAAAAGGCATATACCAACACTTCCAGTTTATGCTGTACTGGGAAAGAACCCAGGGTTTTGTACATGTTGGACAGGCACTTTATCAGCCGAGCTACACCCCCAATTATAACCTTAGCACTGGGGGACAGAGGTGGGCCAGAGAACTCACAGGCTAGCCAGCCAAGCACTGAGCTTCTGGTTTACTGAGATGCCCTGTTTCAGGCAAAGACTCGAAGAATGATAAAGGAGGTCACCTGACATCCTGCTCTGGTTTCTGCATGTATCTGCATGGATGTGCATCTGTGCACACATGCACACACAACAGCATTGCTAGGTCTATTGAAAATTTACCTTTTCATCTTTTTGAACCACAAAATAGCAAAATAGCCATGTGTGTGTGTGTGTGTGTGTGTGTGTGTGTGTGTGTGTGTGTGTTGTTTGAGATCGGGTCTTGTTATGTAGTCCAGGCTGGCTTCCAAAAAGTAGCAATCCTCCTGCTTCAGCTCCCTAAATTCTGAGATTACAGGCATTTACCAGCACATCCATCTGCCTCAAACACATCCCTACCATAAACTACGTAGCCATTTTTCATTATGCACAAGGGGTGGGACTTAAGTGCCATGAGCTGAGCCAAGTGTTAGGTCTTCTGCTTAGACTGGAAAGCTCCCTTGTTCCCTGCCAGGTAGTGATCCGCAGATGTCCATTGGCCTATGTTGTGAGCCTCTTGATTCCTAGCATCTTCCTGATGCTCGTGGACCTGGGAAGCTTCTACCTGCCCCTCAACTGCCGTGCAAGAATTGTGTTCAAGACCAATGTGCTGGTGGGCTATACAGTCTTCAGGGTCAACATGTCTGATGACGTGCCGAGAAGTGCAGGGTGTACACCTCTGATTGGTAAGCAGCCCCAATATCACCTGACACCCTCCCAGACCACTCCCGGCCAAGATCTGCATGTCACCCGGAAGACTACTGCTAATTCCTTTTCTCTGCTCTGGTCCTTCCACAGGGGTCTTCTTTACCGTCTGCATGGCCCTCTTGGTTCTCAGTTTATCCAAATCCATCTTGTTGATCAAATTCCTCTATGAGGAGCGGCACAGTGGGCAAGAACGGCCTCTTATGTGCCTTCAAGGGGACTCTGATGCCGATGAGTCTAGATTGTACCTCAGGGCTCCAAGTGCTGAAGTCACAGGTTTGTGAGAAGCCTGAATATCCCCCATCCTGCTTGCTTTGCTATGCTGAGTACCTGGTTCCACTGAGGGATCAGCAGGCTGTGTCTGGACTAAGCGAATGGCAAATGGCAAATGGCGGGAACCTCGTGCTTTTCAGCCCCTGTTCTGTGTTTGAGATTTCCTCTTTGAACTGAAGGCTACCTCCTGCTGGAGGTCATTTTAGCTTGAAGGTCAGGTTGTCTGTCACCTCTAGTTTGCCTCATTTCCACAAGAGTGACTGAGCCATGAGCTCAAAAGTTGTGGAATTCCAGCATATAAGCACACACACACACACACACACACACACACACACACACAGAGGACACATCGCATTATACACACAGAGACTGCACACAAAGATGGGAGAGGAAGATGAATACTTGGGTTCTGGTTGCTTTATGTAAAGAACTTTAAGAATCATCCTAGCTCTAGATAGATGCAGCCTCCACACACCCCTCAACGCAGCGCAGCAGCCTCCACACACCCCTCAACGCAGCGCAGCAGCCTCCACACACCCCTCAACGCAGCGCAGCTCTGCCGAGTTCCCTGGGGCTGTCTCTCAACCTGGCTGTGCCTCTTCAAACCAGGCAGGGTGAGAGTCCCCAACACCAGCAAAGACTTTTCCTTAAAGAATAAGAACAAGTAGCTCCTGGTCCATTCAGAGTGTTCTCCTCTATCACACAGAGTCCCCGGTCTCTCAGGAGCACCAGGTCCCATCAGACACTCTGAAGGATTTCTGGTTCCAGTTCCGGTCCATCAACAACTCTCTTCGAACTTGGGATCAGGTTCACCAGAAGGAGGTGGAGTGGCTGGCCATCCTGTACCGCTTTGATCAGCTGCTCTTCCGAATCTACCTTGCCGTGCTGGGGCTCTATACAGTCACCTTATGTTCTCTCTGGGTACTGTGGAGCAGAATGTGACAATGGAGACCTCTGGTCTCATTTGATTCAGGGTTACAGCACGTAGGGAAAGCTGGATAGTGTTTGGAGAGGGTCTGAAAAGAGGGGGTGGGTAGCCTCCAGGATGCTATTGTCTCTTTTCAGTGACAAGCATCTTATTGGCTATTGACCAAATCAGTAAACATACATGTTCATAATAAAGATGTCTAAACAGAACAGAGTACACAGTGACAAGCAAGCTTTCACCCGAGCTGGCAGCAAGTGCACGCACTTGGGTTTAAGGGAAAAAAAAGTTTGCTTTTAGATTTTTGAAGCTCTTATAGTCCAGGCTAACCTTGAACCCCTGACATTCCAGCCTCCACCTTCCAAGTGCTGAGACTACATGTATTGTGTCACTATGCCCAGCTCCATTTGATATCTTCTGCTTCAGCAATCTATATGTCAGCTTGGCTTAAGCCCTGCTCAAACCTGCTTAAATCCTCCTGGATCATCAATATATGACTGTCTCCTCAATTCTGTCTTTGGTCTCATGTTGTTTTATATCCTTCTCCCCTTAAATATTTGGTAGCCTCTTTACTGCATGCATGCTTATGAGGAGGAAGAGGGACAGACGGGCAGACAGAGATTACCTAAGAGGCCACATGCTTCCGGCCCCAGATGCTGAGTCTGGTTCTGTCACTGTCCATTTAGGAGACCTCAGACTTCACTTCAGTTTGCCTTATTTAAAGCAGGAGTTGTCAACATTTACTCTTTCCATATCATAGAATTGTGAGGGCAAAACCAAGCCAAGTGGCTCAACAGCATCTTGAAAAGTACAAAATAGATAATGAAAATAAACTTGAGACTTGCCCGCTATCAACAGAGAATTCTGGTCGGAGTCTTTGGTGTGAGTGTGGGCTTCCAGTTTCCTGTTTGCTCTCTCTGCTTCCCCCATACCTAGCCCAGGTCCCTAGAGTTCTACATGTGGGGACTCTACAGCAATAATCACAAAGCACTTCATCCTAGCTCACTGCTTGATGGACAAGTGTCTAATGTGCTTTCCAAAGTCCGAGGGACAAGATCCACCCAAGGTCAGACATCCTGCCTGGGCATTCCCTGGGCATCCACATCTCTATCTATCACTGAGGGTGGTCAGACATCCAGTTTCCTGGGCATCCATATTTCTATCCATCACTGAGAGTGGTCCTCAGGAGGCTAGTGGGCAGAACGACACAGCAAGGCTTAGAGACATTATACATCCTGGTGCTTCCAGCATAGGCCATGAAAGTCCAAAGCTGTTTTCTAGAAACCTATTCCAGGACTAAAATTGCCTTTTAAAAAAAATCTGCCCTCCCATCCCCACCCTGAAGAAAAAGAATTTAAATTCCAACAGCCTTTACCTGCACCCCCTCTTTCATTACCTCCCAGTTAGTGCTCAACGCCAATTGTCCATGAAATTCCACTGCCGCCGTTAATGAAATGGGGAACGCAAAAAGTTTGTGAACAGGAAGTGTCCATGCAAACTCCACCTGTTTCCTTCTTCGCTTCCTACTTTGCTACCACTGGCCTTCTCTGCCTCTATGGTGTTGTTAGCCTCTACATTGATGCTGGCCTTTTCCACCACCCCCCACCCCCTCCCCACCCCACCCCCCATTATCAGAGGGGGCGGTTGGAAAGGCATGGCTGTGGCATTTCCTCCTTCCTGAACGCATGCTGGAGGAGACAGAGCCAGGAGGTCTGGTCCATCATTGCTTACCCAGGGGAGCTTGAACTTCATTTCTCAGACCACAATTTGACTTACTTGAAATTGATGCTATAAATATTTACTATCTCCATGTCACAGACTTCTGAGAGCAAAATGAAACAACTTAATGACATCTCAAAAAGTCAATAACAGATGACAATATAAACAGGGGACTGCCTGCTTTCAATAGAGAGGAAGGTTCTGGCCTAGGGCTTTTGGTGTGGGGTTCTGATTTCCAGCATCTCCATCAGCATTCAAGTATGGACTCTGCTTCTCCCAAGGAGTGAGTGTCCTTATGATAGGATCTAAGGTTCAAGGGCTGATGCCATCAACTTCCCCCTTTGTAGTGGAGGAACCTGAAAGAGACCTCCATTCCACATCCTGCCGAGCTCACTTTTACTGCACTTAACCATCACCTATGCTCTTTATAACATCCTTTAAGAAGCAGTCCTTCCCTGGTGGAAGGTGAGCTCTAGGTAGACTTCCCTCTGTCTAGAGTCCCACAACCCTGATATCAACTGGCAGCCCCAGGGCCAGATCTGCAGCCCAAAGCAGTAGCGCTATGAACACATGGCTCTACAGTGCTCCTGGGAGAGTGTGCTCTGCCCTGGAAGAAACATGGCTACCCGCAGCCTGGTTTACAGAACAGCTTTAGATCAGCCCTTCTACTCACCCATCCTTCTCATGAGTTTTGTTTCAGAGATAAAGGAATCCGAGGAACAGAACAAAAATGGGATTCTCCCAGCTGCGACGGCTCCTACCATCTGCTGTCCCCCATAATTTAAGAAATCACGGCTCCAGGGTGATGTCTTGAATACAAAGAAAAGCACAGGTCCTGGGCTAGCCAAGTAGCCTCCGCTTCATCTTATTCTCTCTGCTATGGTGACCTCCCTGAGCATAGTAGTCTGTCTTTTTGTTCGTTTCACTGTCTTGATTTTTTAAAAAAGATTTATTTATTTATTATATGTAAGTACACTGTAGTTGTCTTCAGACACTCCAGAACAGGGCATCGGATCTCCTTATGGATGGTTGTGAGCCACCATGTGGTTGCTGGGATTTGAACTTAGGACCTTCAGAAGAGCAGTCAGGTGCTCTTATCCACTGAGCCATCTCACCAGCCCCACTGTCTTGATTTTTTTTTAAAAGATGAATGTCTCATGCAGTCTGCTACACCTCAAACATGCTGTGTATTTGAGGATGACCTTGGTCTTCTGATTCTTCTGCCTCTGCCTCCTAAACAACGGGATCACAAGCGTGCCTCACCACACCTGGTTTTATGTGACATGTAGAATAAAACTAAGGGTTTGTGTATTCTAGGGAGGCACCCTGCCAACTGAGCTACAAAATAAGGAGGTGACAGAGGGTGTCCCTTGCCTCTAGGGATACCGCCTTTTACAGACATTCTAGATCTGGAGTAGAGAAAGAGGCTGAGCTTTTTACCAGTTAAATCTCCCCCCTACAGCAAGTCTCCTGTGGCCTCACTGCCTGGGTTAGAGGGTGAGAATCAGGAAACCACACAGTAGCCATGAAGGGAGTATGGCTCCAAGACAGAGTCCTTGCATGGCAGGCAGTTATCCAGGACACACCCCAGGTCTTGGTTTGTGTACTCTGGGAAGGACTGGTCTCCTTTGATCCCTTGCAGTGTCGCTCAGTGTCCAGGGACCCCACCCATTCTCCTTGTCTGCTTACCTAAACCCGGATCTAGTCTCATGTCTAGTCTATGGCCCCTTCAATTCCCTGGCTCCAGCTCCTTGGATGTTGCCACTGCTCAGTTCTGAGTTATTTACCTGCAGAGACGGCAAAAACTTCATAATTAGCTGTGCCCCAGCGTGGAGGCTTTTATGAGCAGCTCTGTCCCCCACTGCTCTCTGCTGTCCGTAATTGAAATGACCCACACCAGTGATTAGATTAGGGGGCTGAAGGAGCCCAGCACGATACCCCCATCCTCTCCCCTGTCCTGTTGGGGAAGTGATGTAGTTAAATTTGTGCTTCATTTGGCAGAGGCCATAAAGTGGGAATCACAGCTCGGCTTTCTGCAGGGGCTGGAAGACACTGCTGGGCTGTAGGCAGTAAGCGCCAGTATGGGCTCAGGCGGGGGGGGGGGGGGACACTTTCTCACCTTTACCTTGCTTGCTTTCTTACTTTTCCTTTCTTAGCATTCAGCTGCACGGACCTAGGGCCCACCTGGGCCAAATGGGGTTAGCAGCATCGTCAGTATCACTGGGGACCGGGTTATGTGTGGACAGCCAGCCTTTGGTTCACTCTGTACCTGGTCATCCACTCATCCTCTTTGCAGAATTCTAGACTGAGAGCCAGGGAAAGCAGGTGCTGCTGGCAGATTCTCTTTCCCTGTTTCCTCGGGCAGTCTTGGCTTCTTAGTTCAGGTCCAGTAGAAGCCGACTTCTTCTCCTCTTCCTCCTCCTCTGCCTCCTCATCCTCCTCTTCTTTTCCTTCTTTTTTTGTTGTTGCTGTTGTCATCATTATAGTCCTCCTCTTCCTCTTCTTCCTCTTCCCAGGTGTGTCTTGTGGCAGCTCCATCCCCTCACCTCTTGAGCCTTTTGAGAAGCAAGATGGAATCTGGTAGATGGTACCCTAGCAGAAATTAGCTATTGTTCCATCTTCCCCATGTCAACTAAATTCCCCCCTGATTCTTCCTTCCCAAAGCTATCTTTCTGCGTGCTGCACACCCACATACACGAGGTTCTCTCCATCTGGAGCAATTCCTTAATGCTCCTTTAAAATTAACCCATCATGGCACACAAACGCAGCAGAACAAGTTCATACCAAACTTTCAGTCTGGGGAGGTTACATCCCTGGAGGGGCTGAGCAGTATGCCAGGTACATTCAAAGCCAGAGCCAGCATGGTTCCTTTCTAGAACATTCATTTTACTCAATGGTATATTTTTTTAAAAAGTAGAGTCTATGAATTAGGAGGGAACATCTTGCTTTCTAGACTTGTTTTAGTGTGTGTGTGTGTGTGTGTGTGTGTGTGTGTGTGTGTTTTACAGGGATTAAACTCTGGTTGTCAGACCTCACAACCGGCTCCATTAGCCACTGCGCTACCCAGCCAGCCCCTTACCTCTGCTTTAAAATATAGCATATTACGCTGAACATGGTAATGTGCAACCCCAGCATTCTGGAGGAGAAGGAGGAAGAGGAGAAAGAGGAGGAGGCAGGTTTGTGAGGTCTGCCTGGGCTGCATGGTGATGTCTTGTCTTAAAAGTAAGTGCTACCTGGGTTAGAGATAGCTCAAGGCTTAAGAGAATTTAGTGCTCTTGCAGAGGACAACCATGTAAGTAAACATGGTACTTATAACTCCAGTGCCAGGGCATATGACGCCCTCTTCCGACCTCCGCAGCCTTCCACATATGTGCAATGTGCATACATCTACCCAGAACACACACATGCATATAAGGTAGATGTTACGCACATCCCAATGAAGTGGCTTGGCAGGCTGAGGTTTGGAAGCAGTCATGAGAAACAGGAAGAAACAGGAAGAAACTCATTCTCCTGGGAAAGGCATTTTCATAACCCGTATATCCTCGAGTTAGTCTGGTGTATGGATCCACGTGCTCTCATTTAGTAGGATTTTATTATAGTGCTTTTAAAGATTGAATTCTGACCTAGCCTTCCGCCAGTGTTCCAACGTCCTAGTATATCCTTGTATTCAGTAGGAATCTAGAGATAGGGAAACTAATTAGGAATTACAAAGAACGGAGCCAGAGTAGCTCAGGGCTGGTCTGCAGAATGTTTACTAGGGACTATAGCCAGTCTTACCCAGGCAAGGAACTACATAAGAGTTAGAAATCTCAGGGCAAGCTTAGCAAAGTATATACTTAGAATCTTCTACAGCCAGGTATGGCAGACTACATTATTTATTAGTAGAAAGTTCCCCCACACTATCACCTAGAATAATAGCTAAGTCACTGCCCTACACAGGAATTCACCATTATCTAGGAAGAAGGAAGTTTGTGACCAGAGGAGGAACCAGAGTAGACACTTAGAACTATAGCTAGCTGAGTTACACCCATATACAAGTATTTACAATGGCCTAGGGGGAAGGTGGACTATGGCAAGGGCATGAAGCCCTTGCCCCTGGATTCTAAATTTAAGCTGTCTTTAGGTGGAGTTGTTTTTGATCCCAGTTGTTAACATTGAATTTTATCCCAGTTCTTCCATGTTTGCATTCCTCTCTTTTGTGTGAGAATCCAGTAACCTCTAGTAACCTCTTTGTATCTTGCTGGTGTCACCTAACTTCCCTATTTTCTTCTGTATAAAATGTCTGATGCTCAACTTGACAAATTGCATTCAGATCCACACTCCTTTGTGTCCTGTCTGTTTGTCACCCCACTTCCGCCGACTCCATGCCCATCTGCTGGAACCCCTGATTCCCACATATTGAAGAGGGCTGACTAGGCCCGGTCCGTGGCAGGTAGATAAATAAAAATTTGTTAAATAAGTGCTTCAGTGTATTAGTAAAGAATCTGAGCTATAGTGTGATTAGCAGAGTGTACTGGCTGGTTTTGTGTGTCAACTTGACACAGCTGGAGTTATCACAGAGAAAGAAGCTTCAGTTGGGGAAGTGCCTCCATGAGATCCAGCTGTGGGGCATTTTTTCAATTAGTGATCAAGGGGGAAAGGCCCCTTGTGGGTGGGACCATCTCTGGGCTGGCAGTCTTGAGTTCTATAAGAGAGCAGGCTGAGCAGGGCAGGGGAAGCAAGCCAGTAAAGAACATCCCTCCATGGCCTCTGCATCCGCTCCTGCATCCTGACCTGCTTGAGTTCCAGTCCTGACTTCCTTGGTGATGAACAGCAACACAGAAGTGTAAGCCGAATAAACCCTTTCCTCCCCAACTTGCTTCTTGGTCATGATGTTTGTGCAGGAATAGAAACCCTGACTAAGACAGCAGACCAAATACTTACTATCAGGAAAGACCTTTTATTGTGCACCATTCCCATGTGGGATCCGCACCGTGTCATTGTAGAGAGTGGGTAGTGCATATCACAGGAAATGCTGAGTTTCATCACAGGTGCTGAAGACAAAGGAAGGTACAACAGCCTTAAGTGTGATTCCTGTAAGAAGAAATAGAGGAGTCAAGGGACATAGATTTAGCACTGGCTTTGAATAATGTCAGGAAGGCTGTCCCTAGCGGTCAGACACTAGACTTCGGGGCAAGTAGAGCAGGTGCCCACCATCTGGAGCATAGGAACTCATAAGAAGGTTGCTGAGACAGGGTTTAGCTTTGGATCAGTTGGCTCTTATTTGGACAATATGCTTGCAGGCTAACCATTCACCATACCTAGTGAGTGGCTCATTCTTGGGGGAACAGTCTCTCCAGTGTCAGAAGGACTCTAAGATGTCAAAGCACCAGCGTACATAATGTAAAAGTGATGGTCCTTCAGCCTGCTCTGAGGGTTCCAGAAGTACAAAATCTCTTTCCTCTGCTTTTCTGGGCACTTCGGTGTAGTATGCTACAAAACTTAGTGGTCGGCTTCAACAGAGGAGACAGTTGTGCACGGGAGCCAAGCATGAGATGAAGGGTTGTTTGAGGGGGGTAGTACCCCACAAATCGAACTCATTCATACATGGACTCACCCTTTAGCTCAGTAGTGACCTGAGCATCTGCTCTGTGTGTCAGGGACCTGGCCCTGTGCCAACAGAGCTGCCCAGGAAGATGCTCACAGTGTGCAGGAGATTCAAGGAGCTCTCCGTCTGACAGGAGGGGTGGTGTAAAAGGGCGCAGGTGTGGGGGCTCAGAATCACATGTGGGCTTCACTGCAGTGTACTTCTTCTTCAAGCTGTCTGGCTTCATCTGATGAAAACCTGCTGGTTTGGCACAAGCTGCCTGGATATATAAGTAAATATATCTAGATGCTCATAGAAACTATTGAGGATGTCGGATCCCCTGGAACTGGAGTTACTGACAGTTGTAGGTACTGGGAACTAAATCCTGGCCCTCTGGAAGAGCAATCTGAAGACATCCCCATGGTCTCTGCCTCTTCAAGTTTCCACCATGTTCTGGTAGCACAATGCTAGGACCCAAGTCATGAACACATGGAGCCCTAGGGAATAAATAGTCCAGATTCAGGCTACCACAATTCAGACTCAAATCTGAGCACTGGATCCAGAATCCATACCCTTGGATGGCTCACTATACTCAGATTTGTGTGTTTGTGTGTGTGTGTGTGTGTGCATGCACATGTGCCTGTGGAGGGATATGTGTGTGTGTGTGTGTGTGTGTGTGCACTGTATGTAGAGGTCAGCGGTCAACATCATGGATTTTCTATCACTCTTCACCTAATTTCTGGACTAGGAACCTGCTTTAGCTATCCTGGCCAGCAGGAATCCTCACACTTCTGCCCTCCCTGGGGCTACATGTGTGTACTACCACTCCTAGTGTTTTATATGGATAGTGTATGCATGCATTAGTATGTGTGCATGTGTATGTATATCTGTGTGTGTGTGTGCCTGTGTGTGTGTATGTCTGTGTGTGCATGTGCACATGTGTCTGTGTGTGATCCAAACTCAGGTCCTCATGCTTGAACACACATTTTTAACTCACTGAGGCACCTCTTAAGTGACATCTCATAAAGCACGACTTTATATGTGACTGGAGGGAGAGGTTAGTGTTAGAATATGTGTTTTGATTTCCAACCAGACACTCCTTATTCTAGACAAGCTAATAAAATAAATCATTTAGGAACCTCAGGGTTTGTTTTTGTTTGCTTCCTGTATCATTTGTTAATTTAGAAAGCTCTTTGCTGAGGTGTTGAGACTTACTGATGTCTACCTTGTGCCTTGAACAGTTTAGCTCTTTCTCAGTACCTCAGCATCAGGCTATTTTTGAGAGCTCAGGGTAGGAGTTGGGGGGCAGGGGCAGAAAGAGACAGAGATAGAGAAAGACAGAGATAGAGAAAGACACAGATAGAGACAGACACAGATAGAGACAGACACAGATAGGGACAGAGACCAGGACTAGATTCGGCACTTTTGGGGAACCTGTTAGAAGCGCAGGCATGCCATCTGAGTTCCGCAGATCCGCATGGGATGTGTTTACACATTCATTCACTCTGGGGGAAGCAGGGGTTCTAAGGAACAACAGGATTGCAGGTGACTGTGGGGTTCTGGGAGGCCTGAATAATTGGGAGGTGGGCATTCAGAGATAGAACAGTGTCCCTTGGAGTCCACTCTGCTACCAGGGCAGCTGGGCCCTGGGGCACCTGCCAATCACTGCACTGCACTCGGTAATCTCCCCTCTTCACAGTCGGATCGGTCAAGCACCCAGTGCAGCTGGGCCTCTGAATTATAGGCTGTGGGCAGATGGCTGTCCAAGGAAACAGCCAACGAGTGTGCATCAGGCCCCTTCCTCTGGCTCCTTCTCCTAACAGCAAACACCCACTCTCCCCAAGGAACAAGGCCGTGACACACCACATCAGATGCTTCCCGCATCAGAGCCCACTCCCAGCCTTGCTCAGGGAAAAACCCTGGACCTCCCTGCCCTCCAACGCATGATTCTTGCCTCTGACAGATGTAATCCTCTCGTTCACCACACCCCTCCCGTCTTAGAGCTAGGAGCAGCAGAATGCTGTGAGTCGGAGATTGCAGGGAACGCTAAGTGCCATCTACCTTCACCTCTGGCATCTGATACAGCGTCATCGACTCAGCGAATATCATTCTGGGAGTGGGAAGGGCCTGGGAGTCCCAAGTGTCAACCAGGCCACATTGCTGCCACTACTCCTGTCCCTTGCCAGGGCAAACACCAGGAAGAGGCATCATAACTTTGAGTGGCTGCTTGGTCTTCCTTACCAGGTCCCTGATGCCAAGTAACCCACTCTTCCTGTTACTGCTTCTTCACTCTGGTACCTGAGAGAATGAAAGTTCTCTCCATTTCCCATCTTCCCCTGTAGGCAATACCCATTAGGTTCCAGGGCTCCAGGAAATGGCTTCATTCTAGGTCTTAGGCCTTCCTGCAGCCTGCCAATCTTTCTGGATACTCCCCTGCTCTCTGGATTTTCTGCTACCCTGAATTAATTCTCCTTGCCATCCTGGGATTCTCCAGGGCACTAAGCAGAGACAAGGTTGGCCGTTGTGGGTTTATAGGCTTGGGAGTCTCTTGCTATTTTGGATAGTAGTGGGCATGCATGTATGCTTGTGTGTACATGTGTGTATCATGTGTGTGCATGTGTGTGTGTGTGTGTGTGTGTGTGTTGTAGCAACATGAAATTGAAGGGTCATCAGAGATCTCATTCTGGAGATGTGGCTGGGAGAAGATACTATCCCAAGATTATGGTAAAGATGGCATTAGATGATGTTAGATTCAGATACTGCTACCTATAGGCACTGGCTATGTGCAGTCCATTTGAGACAGAGAACAAGGCTATACAGACTAGCAATCTTCTGGGCCTCTGTACTATGGTCAGGTTCTAATCTTAGTCCATGAGGATGTAAGGTCTGTTGATGTATACAAACATGATTGAGGCTGTGGTAGGGTACACGCCTAGTATCCACAAAGCCCTGGGTTTAATCCCCAAGACCCTACAAACTGAGTGTGTATTATTTGGGGAGTAAGGGTAGGAGTATTTGAGGTTTAGAATCATCCTTGGTGGACATAGCAAGTTTCAGACCAGCTTGGACCACAGGAGACTCTGTCTTAAGAAAACAAAGAGGAAAGGATGAAGAAAAAAAAAAAAAAGGGTAATTGGGAGTTGCATACAGAAGCACATGCCTCTAATCTCAAATTTTGGGGAGGCTACAGAAGAAAGATTGAAAGTTCAAAGCCAGTCTGGGATACATGGTGAGATCCGGTCTCAATAAATAAAAACAAACAAAAGCAAACTACCATCACAATGAAAGCAAGTCAGAGAAACTCAAAACAAGCAAACAACAAAAGCTACACAACTTAAACACACACACACACACACACACACAAAATCAGCATTTGTGCTGGTGGTTATGGGATGGGGCTGTCTGTGGCATGTATTAGTTCCCTGTTGCTACTTCAATAAATTGCTACAGATTTGGTGGCTTAAAGCAGCACACATTCATTCTCTTATATCCTTCAAAGCTAAGGTGTTGGCAGAACTGATCCCTTCTGCAAAGAGGGCAGAATGGGTTCTTTCTCTTTTCCAGTTTCTAAAGGCCACCTGTCGTTTTTTCTTCTTCTCTTTTTCTGGTGGCCCCTCCCTGCATCATCACCTGCATCCATCTTCTCTTCCTTGTCCTCAAATCTCCTTCGTATGAAGAGACTTGTGCTTACATTTAGGGTTGACCCAGTGTATTAGCTACCTTCTTGTCACCATAATCAAATTCCTGACAGGAAGCAATTTAACCTGTAAACCGGACATCTATGTCATACCCTCCAAGGTTCAAGGAACATCCTGGAAGGAAGGCAATGTAGAAAGAATGTCACAGCATCTGTAGTTATTTGCATGAGACCTACACAAGATGAGCGCTGCCAACATTCCATGGGGGGATGGAGGTGGGGTTACTGAGGTCCAACCTCTAACCGAGGGGCTAATGACAGTTAATAGTAACTAGGGGAAGAGGAGCCACTTAATTCAGTGATGGCCACTGGTAAATTGTCCATGCTCCTAGGGATTTGTGGTAACCCCAGAAGAGCTATGCTCTGGTTAATACTCTCCCACCAAGCCATACTCATGCAAGCAACCCTAAAAACAACAACAAAGAGATAGAAGAGCGGAAGGTGACTCCTTGGGTAAGAAGAGACTCAACAGTTAAGGGGATGAGAGGGTAATGAGGTATGTGTGAAGATGTTTGAAATATACTATACACATCCATTAAATTGTAGGATAAAAAATAAATAAATACAAGAAGCAACTCAAGTAAGGAGAGGTTTATTTTAGCTAACAACTTGAGATGAAAAGTCCATTATGATGGGGAAGGATGGCTGAGTGGCTGGAAGCTCTGGTTCCAGTAGTGTGAGACTGTGAAACTCACACTGTGAATCTTCATGGTCCAGGTAGAAAAGAGTGGGCAGGAAGAAGAGCTAATCTCTAAGCCTTACTTAAGCTTCCTTCCATCCCCAGTATCCTCCTCCTCCAGCTTGGTCTTCCAGCCCATCTCAAAAGAGCACTGCCACCTGGTATGTGCACATATGTGTTTGTGTGCACATTTTATATTCAAACCAGGACACCCTGATAATCCAGAGTAGAATCTCATCTCAAAACCCTCTACTTAATCACAACTCCAAACCCTGTTTATCACCGAAGGCAACAGTCATGAGTTCCAGGGATTAGGACCTGGGAATCATTATCCACGATACAACATGGAGCCTATGAGATGAAGTGGTTAGCAAAAGACCCAGTCTCAGAGCCAATCACAGTCTAGAGCTCCCTCTGGGGCCTCCAGAATAGGGCTTCTTTACATCCACATCCAGAGTTTGGACTTGTGGAGGCTTTAGGAGAGCCTGTATATATATTCAGTGCCTAGTGGAGGCTTTAGGAGAGCCTGTATATATATTCAGTGCCTAGTACTTAGTACTGCAAAGCAGTAAACATGTTGTAGAATCAACCAATGAACTAGCAGGTCACCAACATCTATAGGGTCCTGCAAGTAGTCCTTTAGCCCTGTACCATACAATATTCATTAACTGTTGTAGAAAATTTTAATCCCTATCCAGGGTTTCTACTCCATCTTGATTATTCAGGTCCCAGATAAAGACACATACTTTTTATTGTTTACAATAAGTCTTAAACAGCACAAGATTTGGGCAGATAGATATGTTATTAGGATCTACTTTCCTATCGATAACCCCAAGTTATTACTTATTATGTTTCATCTGGGCTGCTCTTAACTCCAATTGGCCAGCCCTCAGGGCCACATTGTCATGACTCACCTAACCCATGGCAGCTTCTCCTCCATTCACCTTTTTCTACCCAACCCCACCCCCCAGTTCTCTGCTGACCTCCAGTTGGGGAATCCTAAACCCCACATATGTTTCTTCTCCTCAGCTATTGGCTGTCAGCATCTTTATTTACCAATCAGAAATAACTTGGGGACAGGGTCACATTGAGTCACTTGGGTCTCTGTGTGGACTCTTTCATCTGTGTGGCAAACAGGTCTTAAGGAACCAGTATTAGCATTAAAATACAAGCAGCATCAGGCTAACCCACTACAATTAATCATCTGCTGTGTGCTAGTCTCTGTTCTAAAGAGTTTGAGAGCATCAATGGATGAAGCACAGAGAGATTGTCATACTTAAGGAACTAACATTTCATTGATGTCAAGAGACAATGATTAAGTCAAACAAGATCAGTCTTGTGCTATACTGCGAAGTAACGAGGCATGGGCAAAAGGGAAAGTAGACAGGGGAAAGAGACCAAAAATGCTTATTATGGGATAGGATAGGTGAGGGTGTTAAAAGGACTGCCCACAGAAGCTGGGTATGGTAGCAAATGCCTTCAATTCCAGAAATTAAGAAGAGGTAGTAGATCTGTGAGTTCATAGCCAACCTAGCCTGCATAGTTAGTTCTAGGCAGTCAGCTACATAGTGAGTCAGGAAAAGAGAGAGAAGACAGAGACAGACAGAGACATACACACAGAGAGAGACAAAAACAGAGAGAGACAGGGAGAAGCAGAAACAGAGAGATGAGAGTGAGTTCTGAGGAAACGAAAGGGGCTGTCGTGAGAGGACTCAGCTTGCCTTGAAGATGAAGTGTGAACCACCTTTTGCTGGAACATCATATTGCTTGAATGCTGAGATGGGGTGGAGTTTGGACTAGACACCTGTCTAAAAAAACATGGTGTGCCTGTCTAGTTGCCTCTTAAACATCTGTGTTTGCACCCATGGCTTATTGGTGTCATCTTTATCTTGGAGAAAACCTTTTTTTTTTTTTGCCCCAGCTAGTAGTAGTTTGGGTGTAGACTCATAACTAGTCAAGCTGCTAAGAAATAAATGACTCTTATTCTGACATGGGGCCACAAATGAAAGAAAATAATCAAACATCTATACACCTTCTCTAAAACTCAGGGGATATCAAGAAAGAAGCAAGAAGAATACCAGAGACATATGGGTTGGGTATTGTGTAGCTATTTTCTTCAAATTAAAACTTCCTCTTCTGGAAGTGGAAGAAAGTTTCATCTCCCATGTGGGCCTTTTGGCAATGTAGCTGCCTATGAGCCACCCATGTGCCTATAAACAACCCCAATAAACTCATTGGTTCACCAAGATAGACTTGGATGAAAATATTTGTTTGGTCTGTTGGTGGTGGGTAAATAGATATTTGTTTCTATCTCTCCTAGAAAAGCCATCCAACAGAGGTATCTTCCTAATTCCTTCTCAGGCCCAGAGGAGGCAGTCAACAATCCCAGCTTCAATGCCGTCAGCATCCTTCCTGTCTCAGTTGACCGGCCACCCTAAGAGGGCAGGCAGAAAGAACCCCAGGACTCAGATAGAGTTGCATGGATCTCCTACTTTTCTTTCTTTCTGATGTCATTTATTCAGCTATTCATGTCTGTAGCCCCTCAGAGCATGTGAATAGCCAGGTTCTGCCCTCAGACTACTCTGTGTCTCCAGGGTTTTCCAGCTTCTCAAGATGCAGGTGGATAAGCTCTGCCTTACAGAGGGGGAAAAAAAAGCCCTAAATCAGGCCTCAGAATCCCACCAATCCTGAGTGTTCCCCAAGATCAGGCCACAGAATCCCACCAATCTCAAACCATCCTGCAAAGCTCTCTCCCTTCCTCCAAGAAGACCTATATAAAGCCTGCTTCCTGTTCGATTCTCTGCTGTTTCTCATTTGGGCAGAGGCAGCCATTCTCTTGTGTTTTTTCTAATAAATCTCTTGTGTGAAATTTGTTGTGTGTTTTGTGACTTTGTGGTATTTCTTTGCTTCCAGCTGCCAGGATACCTTTCCCTTCAGAGCTGCAACACTTCCATGGGAGAAACTATCCCCTATTTACAATTTCAGCCAATGAATATTGCTTCTGTATGACAAGTCTTCTAGGTTCTGAGAATCCAACAAACTTGCAGAGCTTACATTCCAGAGATGAGAGACTAGTAAACATGATGAAAGAATAAGCTACATATTATCCTACACAGAAGGAATTTAGAGAGATTAGGGTCATAGTCTAGGTAAGATAGTCCAAGAAGGTGACCTTTGAGGAAAATCATGGTCACTCAAGACAAGAGCAAGCTGTTGCTTCCAGTTCTCTCATTTTTATTCTCAGAATTCATCTTGGGCTACTATGTGGGCTGCATAGCTGCTTGGTGTTATGAAATATAATGTGGCATGGGGGAATCCTTGGCGGCCAAGTCAGGTGTACTCCTGAGAAATTAAGCCATGCAACAGGTATGGTGCGAAAGGGAGACAGAGAAGGGATAGAGGCAGGCAGGTAGACATGCAGACTTGCAGACAGATGGGGAGCAAAGCCCTGAGGGCAGAGAGCGGGGCCAGAGAGGGAGATAGAAGGGGCACAGGAAGAGAACAGAGAGAGGGCACAGAGAGAACAGAGAAAGAGCTGGAGTGGTGGGTGGATCCTTTTAACTGCACCACACATCTGGAAGCAGCAGGTCATGACATCAGCAGCTGATAGGTCCCTAAGTGCAGGCAGTGGAATTGCCTGTACACTAACACTTGGTACGATCTTTTTGGCTCTTTCTAATTCAGCTAAAGTGTTCCTTTTCTTTCACTTCACTTGAAGGGAGTTGGTTCCCCCCCCCCTTTTTTTTTACCATGTGGGTCCCAGGGATTGATCCCTTACGTCATCAGCTTTGGCAGCAAGCCGCTTTATCCATCTGATCAGCCCCTATACATATTGTTTAATCCTAACAACAGCCTACAAGTGTATACATGGCTACATCCAACTCAGACATGAAAATATCAAGGTTAGACACTTCAGTATTACTAGAGATTGGATGTCTGTGCCCCTCAAACACCAATATTGATGGAACTTAACCCCTAGTGTGATAGCTGTAGGTGGTAATACTTTTTAGAGGTGACTAGATCATGAGGCAGAGCTTCCCAAATGGGAGTAGTGTCCTTAAGCAAAGGGTCTCAGAAAACAGTTAACACGAATTGTGGGTTTTTTTTTTAATTTTGTGAATTGGAGAAAGAGGATGGAGAGGGTGACATACATCATATGAGCTCTGTGTCACCTTACAGTACTAGACTAACAAGTGCGAAGCATATTGCTGCCATAGTCCTGGGGGAATTTGATAGACAAGCAAATTTAGCAGACAAGGCAGTTATCACATTATTCAATATGACAGGTATGCCACGGAGGCCTAGGTAGTTTAGCCGGCTTGTCCAAGGTCACACTGGCATTCTGGGATGGAATAAGACTGATGCTTACCACCACATTTAAGTTTTTCTCAGTTTGCTTGTTTGGTGGTTTGTTTGTTTGTTTGTTTTGTTTTTGCATACAACATATATTTACAATTTAGTAGCATAACAAGGTAGAGAGTGGGAATGAATCTTCCTTCCACCCCACCTCCTAACAGCACCCATCCCCAGTTGCGGTTTTCCCTTTTTTGTGTCTTATCCCAGTGAGAAAGGCAGAAGGCAGACTCAGCTCTTCAGGAGTGTTGTCCTGGCCTGACTTAGGGTTATGAACCGAGCACGGACACCTCGAGCTCCTCGGGATCTTAGAATTATAGTCCTTCACTAGGATACTCATGTCCCTAGCCCAGAATGTCAGGGATTCTGACGGAATGTTAAGGCAAGTGCATTGTGAGCCCCTTAGTGATGTATTAGTGTTGGTGGTGCTTCTCTCTGCCTGCTTTCTCTTCTCTGGAACGACCCAGGACCGTTCATGGTGCGCAATTAAAGTTAGAGACTGGAAGATCCTGTGGTTTGGAATCCCCAAGAGGGTCTTCAAGGTTTGTCTTTGAAATTTTCTTAGATAATAGTAATTATGAGACAGTAAAGCTCTGTTTTTCCCAGAGATAGATGGATAAGATAGGCCTTCCAGAAATTAGAATTCAAGTAAGAGAACAATTTGAGGCATACCAGTATCTGTTCAGTTCTAGGGTCGCCAGATGGGTGAATGGTGACCCCCACCCGCGCCCAAACAAGTAAGATGGCCTGCATGGAGCCTTCCTCCCTGGGATTCATTAATTCTCTTGAGAGAAACTTAAGCCAAATGACCTTCTGCCCTGGGCCTGAGCTCTGGGGTCCCATGTGGACTAGTGGCTTGCTAAAGTCTGCCCTTCAAGAGCTGCTAATTTAAGTATGCATTCAGACTGACCCTATGCCCTGCAGAGCACTCTCCCATAGGTGGTGCTATGTGGGGCATGGGAGAGCTGCTACCTTCAAGATGAGGAAATGAATGGAAAAGGGTGGAATTTGAAGGGAGGAGTTTTTTCTTCCAAAAGGCAGGCACATCTGAGAGGCCAAGTCATCCTCTTCTTTGATACAAGAATTGGAACAAGGCAGAAAGAGCTGACAAACTGAAGAACGTACGGAAACACATTACTTCTAATGTTGAAACTTAGATTTAAAATAAAAAGAGAAAATAGAAGACAATTTTCTAATCCATCCTATGAGGCTGGTACTACCCTAATTGCAAAATCTGCTAGGAGACCTCCATCTTTCCATGCTGAGGCAGGGGAGAAAGGCATGAAGGCTAGACCTGGCCTGCTCTTCAGTGTCGGCTAGTGAGTCCTCGAGTCCCCTGGAAGGTTTATCAAAGAAAGTCTGCAAGTTGAATGCCATAAAGAGCTCCATCTGGGACACAGCCTGCTCTTGTCTGCAGCTTCTTTCAGGCCACTGCTGCCCCCACCACCCCTGTCCTAATCCAGGACAAAGTCCCCTTCCATCTCTTCTACTCTGTGTGGACAACGAAGGTTGGCCACATACTCATATATGGGACAGGGAGAATATGAATCTCATTCTGTAGCCCAAACTGACCTTAAACTTGCTCCATAGCCTAGACTGACCTCCAACCCACAGCAATCCTCATGCCTCAGCTCTCCAAGTGCTGAGATTGGAGATAGGAGACACCCTTCGCAATGCACTGTGAGTGTGGGCTAAGGACATGGGCTCCTACAAAGTAGAGACAGGGGAGCAAGCAGAAAGGTACGTAATGACTGAGAATTAAACTCGTGGGGCCTAGAGTCTCAGGTTCTTTAGATTTATCCAGTTCTTCTCAAGGCAGTAAAATAGCTCAGAGTCACACAAGTGCTGTGCAACTCCACAGGCCCCTTGCCGGCTCTCTTTTCTGTTTTGCCTATGAAAAGTGGCACCATCAACACCTCATCCATCACTTAGGGACAGCCTCAAAGCCTTTATGACCTCCTCAGGTCATAGCCTCAATTGCTATGGCATTCAGGGGTGAGTTAGAAAAGACCTCTTCATCTGGTGACAGGTGAGAATAAGTGTTCCTGACCCCCAGTGCAGTCCCACCCCATCACACCCAACGCCATCATAGATACAGGACCTAAGCTCCAGTAACACAGCTACATGGACCAGATGTTCTGCCAGGCCTCACGCCTTGTCTGTGCTGAGCAGGCCTCCCCAGGAGCAGAATGGTTGAGTATTTTTGGACTCACTTTGTGCTAAAGAGGGAAAAAAAAAAGCCCAAGCTTTGTGCCTGTTCATTTATTTTCTATCCTTGTTTTATTTTATTTTATTTTTTGTAGTTTAGTTGGGTTTTGTTTTGAGACAGGGTCTTACACAGCCTAGGTTTGCATGGAACTCAATGTAGAGCCAAGGATGGCTTTGAGCCTCCTATGCTACCGCTCAGGTGCTGACACTGTACCCAGTTTACGTGGGTACGTGGGGTAATGTGGGGACTACCCAGGGGTTTCGTGCATGCAAGGGGAACAGTCTACCAACTGAGCTACAAACACCCCCATCTCTCATTACATATTCTTTTTTTTTAAATTTTTATTTATTTATCATATGTAAGTACACTGTAGCTGTCTTCAGACACTTCAGAAGAGGGAGTCAGATCCTATTTCTGATGGTTGTGAGCCACCATGTGGTTGCTGGGATTTGAACTCAGGACCTCTGGAAGAGCAGTCAGTGCTCTTAACCGTTGAGCCACCTCTCCAGCCCATCATTACATATTCTTATTCTATTCTTCAATGAATATATCTTTAAAACAAAGCATGATGGGACATATTTGTAATCTTTGGGAAGATGGTAGGAAGATCAGGAAGAGTTCAAGGTCAAGCTCAGATGCATAGTGGGTTCAAGGCCAATCTGGACTACATGAGACCCTATCTTAATCCCTCCCCAAATAGAAATATATTTGGTAGTTCATGAGAGGCAACCCAATGACCTTGACTTTCAACTATCACAGTAAAGGCAGGACCCTTACCCCCATTTTCAAGACAAGGAAGAGACAAGTATAGGGGTCAGAGTCCAATCAGCCTGGGTATATGTCTTAGAGTTTGTGTTGCTGTGAAGAGACACCACGACCAAGGCAGCTCTTTTTTTGTTTGCTTGTTTTGTTTTGTTTTTGTTTTTCAGGGTTTCTCTGTATATCCCTGGCTGTCCTGGAACTCACTTTGTAGACCAGGCTGGCCTCGAACTCAGAAATCTGCCTGCCTCTGCCTCCCAAGTGCTGTGATTAAAGGCGTGCGCCACCACCGCCCAGCCAAGGCAGCTCTTATAAGGACAACATTTAATTGGGTCTGGTTTACAGGTACAGAGGTTCAGGCCATTATCACCAAGGCAGAAGCTTGGCAGCATCCAGGCAGGCACAGTGTAAGAGGAGCTGAGAGTTCTACATCTTCATCTGAAGGCCACTAGAAGACTGGCTCCCATGTCATTAGGAGGACAGTCTTATTGCCGACCCCCACAGTGACACACTTTCTCCAACAAGGCCACACCAACTCCTAAAAGGCCATACCTCCTAATAGTGTCATTCCTTTTGCTGAGCATATACAAACCACTACATTATAAATCAGAAAGAAAAAAAACAGCACTCAGATTATCCTTAGATTATAATCGGGCTGTTAAAGTCATGTATTTGGGTCTATGCCCATGCCCTCTGCCACACCCTCCTCTCCCCAGCCATTTAATTCTGGACACTTTGCCTTGCCATTCTCACTTCTGCCTTGGGAATAACTATTAGCATCTTCTTCACAGAAAGCAATGAGTAGCTAAGACCAAGGGTACATCATAGATGTTAAATAAGTGGTGCTGTCTTACTTGGGGTTTCTACTGCTGAAATGGCATCCCCATGACCAGAAACTAAGCTGGGGAGGAAAGGGTTTCTTTGTCTTACACTTCCACATCACTGCTTACCACTGGAGGAAGTGAGGACAGGAACTCAAGCAGGGCGGGAAACTGGAAGCAGAAACTGATGCACAGGCCATGGAGGGGTGCTGCTTATTGGCTTATTTCACACCAATTACTCAGCCTGCTTTTCTTATAGAACTCAGGACTGCGGGCCCAGGGATGGCATTGCCCGCTGTGGGCTGGACCCTCCCGCATTGCTCGTTAGTTCAGAAAATGCCTTACAGCTGGATCTCAGGGAGGCATTCCCTCAACCAAGGCTCCTTTCTCTCTGTTGACTCTAGTTCGTGTCAAGTTGGCACACAAAAGTAGGCACAGTGTGGGCTTGTGCAGCCAATTCAAGGATCCAGAGCCTTGTTGGCCCAAAAGTGAGAGTTACACTTAATGCAACATGGGGAAATAACCAGGAAAGAAGACAATCTCTTCCTGTTGAGAATGCCATTATATCTCTCACTTCCCTATGTTGGCCACTGTTTGAGTAGAGACATAGGACTTTGCCAGACATTCCCCATCCTTCCGTGTCTAGTCTCTCCATGAATAAACAGTCCTAGAATCTTTCAGCCTTTTTGCTCGGTATGTTTGGTCCATGGAGCTGGGAGCACCTGTCTGTTCTCCTGGCCTGACACTCAGTGGGATGAAGGTGGGTCCTATGAGACTCATTATTAGCCAACACCAAGCCTGGAGAACAAGGAGACCCAGGACTCCATGGACTCCTGCCCACAAGGTGATGGAGAAAAGCACCACAAGGATAAGCCAGACAGATGCCTCTCTTAGCCTTTCCCTAGCAGGCGGGCCCGTGGTGGGACCAGATGTTGCCATTGGTCACAGTTTTTCTTATAAGTTTATAGGTTTTAAAAGGTCAGGATCTGTGGTGGTAAAAGTTTTACAGACCAGTAAAAATTTACTGTGGAAGATGGAAAACCAGCTAGCTGCATTGGGAAATGCCGGAGCCAGAGCCTGGCGGATCTCAGCTCCATCCTAAACCAGCTGTGGGGATTAAGGCACACACAGGTGCCTCACCGAAGTTCTGTTTGAACCTGGGAAATGGGTGTAAGAACAGAGGGTGCCCGATGGCATCACCGAATGGGTGACAACACTCTCCGGGCATTTAAGTTTGTGAGTCGGGCCCTCCTCCTCCGGTGCCGAGAATATTGGACACAAAGAGCCAGCCCAGGCCTGTGGGTCCTGCACTCTTAGAGCTTTTCATTAGGCAGACTGGCTCCCTGCCATATGCCATCTGAGTGTCTGCTTCCATTCCCTGGGAGGAGCCCTGCAGTCTGAAGCAGAGCTCAGGAATCAAATTAGCCAGGCCTTTGCCGTTCCCTGGTCCCCACAGGCCAAGGCGAGTTCATCAAGGCCTCACGCTAATTCTTATCTTGTTTAAAAGGGGCAAAAGTGACTCCGCAGTTTCATCTGAGGCAATTTACACCCCGCCACTGGCCGCAGTTCCAAGTTCCCTCTGTCTGTTGTGCCATCAAATCCATTATTAGGACATTTCTTCAGGGGAAACTTGATTGCTGTTCTATCAGAGAGGCTCCCGGGCAATCTATCTCCATCTGAGGCCACGGCCTGCTCGGCTCCCTCTAATCCTGTTATCTGAGGGACTAATTCTCTAATGCACACGCTGCATACAATGTATCCGCTTTCCTCCTAACCCAATTGGATGCCCCAAAGGATTCCAGTACTGAACACAGAAATGAAGGCTTAGGGCCCGTGGGACAGGGTCTCCAGGCTTTCTCCTGGTATTCTTTTATTCCCAGTGTTAAAGAGCGAATCTAGAGCAGCAGTTCTCAACCTGTGGGTTGTGACCCTTGGCGGGGGTGTGGGGGTGTGGGGGGGCACATAGCAGATATCCTGCATATCAGATATTTACATTACGACTCATAACAGTAGCAAAATTACAGTTATGAAGTAGCGAGGAAGTAATTTGATGGTTGGGGGTCATCATGACGTGAGGAAATGTATTAAAGGGTCATAGTGTTAGGAAGGTTGGGAACCACTTACCTCATCTGTGGTATCTATACCCTCATCTTAGCCTCTGAGTGCTCTAACTATTTTTAACTTAATTTACATTTTGAAAGGGTTTTCTTTGAGACAAGACCTCATAGAGGGCCTGCCTTTCCCGCCCTCATGCTTAGATTACAGGAGTACACTACTATATCTGTAGGCTTTTGTTATTGCTAGTGTTGACATTTTTAAATTTTGAAATAGGGTCTCACTAAGTCACCCAGGCTAATCTTACATTTTCTGCTCGCTTCCATGCTTGTTTGTTTGAGACAAGGTTGTGTGTATCTCAGGTTGGTCTTGAACTCACTATATAATTGAAGATGACCTTAAACTTCTGATTTTCTTGTGCCTCGTACTGAGATTACAAAACCAGTGTGGTTTTGGTTGTTTAAAGTGCCGGAGCTTCTCGGTCTTTTGGCTAAGATCAAGTGTAAAGTGCCGGAGACTGAATCTAGTGTTTCTTGCGCGCTAGGCAAGATTGCTATGGACTTAATATATATCTCCAGCCTTGCTTGAACCTTGGTCCCTTCACAAGCAGCTGGGATTACAGGCGTGTACTAACCAAGGCCTCCACCCTACCTCTTAATGGGTTCTGATGTGCGTATATGGTGTGTAGGGTCTACTTCCCAAAGCAGGGTTATGGGCAGGGGCAGCCCACACTCCACCCCAAGCCTCCTCCATGCCTTACCGCCTCTGCCTCCCGTCTCTCTCTTCTCTTCTCTCCCTCTTTGTCCTGCCTGTCTGAATCTCTGTCCTATTTTCCAGCCTTGACTCTTTTCCCTTTCTCTCTCTCTCTTTCTTTCTCCCTTTACTTTTAAATCCTCTTCTTCTCTAGACCTCCCCCATCCCTGCCAACAGCTTCTGTTTCTTCTTTCCCTTTTCTCTCCCACTGTAGTGTGTGCCCTCTCAGGACAAGGTGGCTCTTGATGCTTCCTTCTGATTTTCTGTCTTCAAATAGATGGTATGACTTCGATATGCACAAGATTCCAGCGTGAAGAATCTAAGCACAGTGATAAGGCTGTGGGAGAGCACTCAGCTCCTTAATGATGAAACAGCCACAGCAGTGACCTGAGTGCTTACATCTGCTGAGGGCCCATCCCTGGCTTATTGCCATGTGATGAGATCCCAGCACTTAGAAAGTAGAGTCAGTCCTTTTGATTCAGCTTCACACATGATCTCTGTAACTCCTTCAATGTATGCTTTGTTCTTAATTCTAGGAAGGGGTGACGTGTCCACATTTTGATCTTCCTTCTTCTTTAGTTTCATGAATCAAAAGGATGGACCAACCAGTGACTGCGGCTGCCAGGAATCCATCCCATAATCAGCCACCAAACATAGACACTATTGCATATGCCAGCAAGAAAGTGCTGAAAGGGCCCTGATATAGCTGTCTCATGGGAGACTATACCAGTGCCTGGCAAACACGGAAGTGGATGCTCACAGTCAGCTATTAGATGGAACACAGGACTCCCAAGGAAGGAGCTAGAGAAAGTACCCAAGGATCTGAAGGAGTCTTCAACCCTACAGGTGGAAGAATAACATGAACTAACCAGTACCCCCTGAGTTCATGTCTCTAGAAGTTCATGTCTTCTAGAAGAAGATGGCCTAGTTGGCCATCATTAGGAATAGAGGCCCCTTGGTCATGCAGACTTTATATGCCCCAGTACAGGGGAATGCCAGGGCCAAGAAGTGGGAGTGGGTGGGGAGGGGAGCAGGGTGGGGAGGGGGGAGAGTATAGGGAACTTTCTGGATAACACTTGAAATGTAGATGAAGAAAATATCTAATAAAAATTGAAAAAAAAAAAAAAGAAAGAAAGAAAGTAGAGCCAGAACCGGGTGTGGTGGCGCACTCCTTTAATCCCAGCACTCGGGAGGCAGAGGCAGGGGAATTTCTGAGTTCGAGGCCAGCCTGGTCTACAAAGTGAGTTCCAGGACAGCCAGGGCTATACAGAGAAACCCTGTCTCGAAAAACCAAAAAAGAAAAAAAAAAGTAAATAAAGTAGAGTCAGCAATGTCAGAAGTTCAAGGGCAGCCTCATCTACACAAGATCTTCTATAAAACAAAAAAAGTATGCTATATTATTCTTAGTGCTAGGAATGAGACTTTGTTGGCAGAATGCTTGTCTGGTACAAACAGAGCCCAGGGTTCCAGCCTCAGCACTGTATGTAATGGGGATGGGGATGGGGATGGGGATGGGGATGGGGATGGGGATGGGGATGGGGATGTGGATGGGGATGGGGATGGGGAGAAGGGGAGATGGGGAGATATGGGGAGATATGGGGAGATATGGGGAGATATGGGGAGAAATGGGGAGATATGAAGAGATATGGGGAGATATGGGGAGATATGGG
>LR749758.1:1282819-1292819 GCA_902729485.2 Mus minutoides
TATATATATATATATATATATATATATATATATATATATATATATATATATATATATATATTTGTTTAAAATTATCTTTAATCTTTTTTGTTGTTTTTGTTTTTTTCGAGACAGGGTTTCTCTGTATAGCTCTGGCTGTCCTGGAACTCACTTTGTAGACCAGGCTGGCCTCGAACTCAGAAATCTGCCTGCCTCTGCCTCCCGAGTGCTGGGATTAAAGGCGTGCGCCACCATGCCCGGCATTCTTTAATCTTTTTTTACAGCCTAGTAATTATCCCCCTCCAGGTCCACCTTCTGACAGTTTCTCATTCCATTCCTACCCCCACCCCGCACTCCTGTCTCCAAGAGGCTGTCCCCCTTTTCCCCCACCACTACCACACCAGGCCTCCCAATTCCTTGGGGCCTCAAGTCTCTTGAGGTGCATCTTCCCTCACTGAGGCCAGACCAGGCAGTTGTCTGCTGTATATATATGTTGGGGGGCCTCGGATCAGCTGGTTGATGTCTCAGTGTCATCAGGGTTCCAGGTTAGTTGAGACTGCTGGTCTTTCTATGGGGTCACCCCACTCCTCAACTTCTTCCAGCCTTTCCCTAATTCACCCATAGGAGTCCCCGGCTTCTGTTCATTGGTTGGATGCTAGTACCCGTCTCTGACTCTTTCAGCCGCTTGTTGGGGCTCTCTGAGTGCAGCCATACTAGGCTCCTCTCTGTGCCCTGTGTGCAGCTAAACTCCTGGGAGGCCTTCAGATTGTTGGGTCTTCCATATATTAATATTTTTAACTCCATGTGTGTGAGGAAGGAAGGAGGAGGGATAGAGGATGGTGTGCGGGGGGGGGGAAGAGAGAGAGAGAGAGAGAGAGAGAGAGAGAGAGAGAGAGAGAAAGATCACACCTTATGTGCAGCCTACGCTGGTCTATCTCTCTCTCTCACCTCAACCTTCCAGGTGCCAAGGTTACAGATGCCAATCACATTGCCTGGTCCTTTTGCTTACTCAACTTTTAATGATGTGTATGTGTGTGTGAGTGTGTGTGTGTGTGTGAGTGTGTGTATGTGTGTGTATGTGTGTGTGAGTGTGTGTGTGTGTGTGTGTGTGTGTGTGTGTGTGTGTTTCCTGAGGCAGAGTGCTCTGGAACCAGTTGTGTAGCTCAGAGTGGCCTGGGACTTCTGATCCCCCTGCCTCTTCCTCCTTGGAATTACAGGTGAACGTCACCATACCTGATCTAAGGCACTTTTTTCCCCCCTGTGTTGCCAGAGGTTGAACTCAAGGCTTGGTTTAAGCTAGGCAAGCACCATACCACTCAGCCATGTTTCCGGACTTACAATAAGAACATGATCACAAAAGGCTACACATTTAATGATATTTGTTAAAGCTCGGAAAAATCAGGTAAAGATATGTAAAATGTATTTCTTTTATTTTATTTCGTTATTTTCTGCATATGACTGTTCCACCTGCATGCATGTTTGTGTACTACATGCATGCCTGGTGCCTGCGGAGGTGGGGAGCCTCCATGTGGGTGCTAGGAATTGAACCCGGGTCCTTTGCAAGAACAACACATGCTTTTAACCACTGGGTCAATTCTCCAGCCCCTGTAAAGTGGATTTTGTTTTCCCAGATTCTTTGTGGCACCTGCCTTAAGTAATTCAAGTACTTGAGAGGTGAAGTCAGGAGGAGCAGAAGTTCAAAACTATTCTCTGTTTCTTAGTGGGTTCAAGGACAGCCTGGGCTGCATGAGACTCTGGCTTTAAAAAACAAAGCAAAACAAATCAAAACAAAAAAGAAACTTTAATTGAATGAGGATGAAGAAGCAGACCTTTAGTGTGACCCCTGTTACCCTCTCTGTCTGCAGAACACATCCAGTCACCTGCTTCACTAGGGACATCACATCACCATGCTTCTTGTTGCCCCTGCTTAAGCCACCCCCAGCCCATAGTATACTTGTGAAGGGACAGTGCTGACACTGACAGCCCAGTCAGTGTACAGCCCCATAGCTGTCAGGCTGCATCTTTGCTTCACAGATCCTGTAGGCCCTTCCCGTACCCAAAACATTTGGGGAGGGGGGGCAAGATGTGGCCAAGCCACCTACTTGAATGGGTGGGCTGGCCTCCCTCTCCTGACATCTGCCAGCAGACTCCCCTCCCCTCCCCTCCCCTTCCCTTCCTCCCGCCCTGAAACTTGATCCAGCTGAAAAGCTGCTTGCTAGAAAACTTGGCGGCTCCCCAACTCTGGTGGCCGGGAAGTGCCAGGCTGCAGCCTCACAAGGTGCAGGCGTGCGGTTGGAAAAGCAGTCTGCCTGGGACATGAGGTTGGCAGCCGGTGGCGTGCAGGCTGGCAGTCTGGGGGACTCATCCTGAGTGGCTGTTCCGAGGCCCTCCCACATCTGGGAAGCTTGCCATGCGGCTCTGCATCCCACAGGTGCTGCTGGCCTTGGTCCTTTCCATGCTGACAGCCTGGGGAGAAGGTAAGGAGTTTGGTGGGGAGGGGAATAGCAAGCTGGGATGAGGGGGGCGGGGGGAGGCCTTAAGTCTCAAAGGGCTGTGCTCCGGAGAGGCCGCGGAGCCGCGGAAGGGCTATAGGAAGGTCAGCTATCTCACTGCTAATGAGTCAGAAAGGATTCTGAGGTGTGGGGTCAAATCAGGTGTTTTGAGAATTGGAGCCCAGGGTGAGCCTGCAGCTGGGAAGGGAGTAGAGTCTCTGGGAAATACATAGCTAGGTGCTGGAAGACCTAGCTCTGTTCCCTTTCTCTTCACCTTGCCTTTCAGCTTATCAAGTGGGAGCAGCTACGGGATCTGTGAGCTCATTTAGTCCACTTTTTCTTCATATAAACACAGTCCAGAGAGGGAGAGTAATTCACTCAGGGCCGCACAGCTTATCAGCAGCAGAGTAGGGACCAGGGTCACTTTAGTAACTTTTTCTCTTTTGCTTTTGTTACCTGGGTCCTGTGGGCTTTCTCTTCCCCCAGGCTCCTCTAAGGCTCACTTCTGGTATTGTCAAACTTCCCTACTCAATCTTCTCATGGCCTCAGAAACAGGGTGTTGGGCCACACAGGATCTGGTTCGTTCTATTGTAGACTACATTCAGCCCCACAGGAAGGTTCCTTTTACACAGCTGGATTACAGCGTCTTGGGGGACAGTGAGAGGGGAGTTACAAAGGGGAGGGACTGATGGGAAGGCTAGGAATAGGACGCTCCTTTCTGGAAGAAGGAGAAGCAGGATAGGTAGATGAGAAGCCAGCGGCTTATGCGTGCTTTGGGCTTTCTTGCCTGGCTTGCTCCTCTGGCCTACCAGCCATGACCTTCCTTATTTTGAAGTTTGGCTGCATAAATCAGGCACTCCCCAAACCTTCAAGAGTTCCCCCAAAGACCATCAGACTCCCCTACAAGCCCCTTAGTTAAGTAGTGAGGAATCTGGTCTGAGTCTCAGGTTCTTGGCTAGCAAGCAGTGTATGCTATCTATGCTCCTGAGCCTGGGGGATTCTTGTCTGTCCAATGATCCTGTCTTGCTAGCTACTCTGGCAGAGATTGAAACGGAAGACTTATGCAGATAATATTCCATTATTCCAAAGAAGACGCTCAAAAAAAAGTCTCTCGAGGATGGGGATATAGCTCTGTGGGTTGAGGCCTGCCTAGTACTCATGCACAAAAGCCCCGGCCACAATCCCCAGGAGTGGAGGTATAATGTAAGCCTGTAATCCCAGCATTTGGAAGGTGGAGGCAAGGGGATCAGAAGTTCAAGGTCTTCCTTGGTCACATGGCAAGTTCTAGGCTGTGTGAGATCCATCCTGTCTGAAGAGCAAAATAAAATAAAACAAACTTAAAAATAGTCTCTTGCTCACCTTGGTTCTTCCAGGCAAGAGGGAAGCTTATGGGGCAGGTAGATGACACACCAGAGAAGAGCCTGCAGGAATGCCTTGGCATCTGGTGACATACATGAAGGCCGGGTAGGAGAACACAGTATTGTTTAATAGTCACCAGCCTTGTTGGCTCCCGGTTTGCAAGGGACCAGTCCACCTTGCAGTCTCACCTTCTTGCCACATGGGCTCTGGCCCTCTGAGCTGTGCCCTCCCCCTTTTGTTTTGTTTGATGAAATACAGACTGCTTCATGAGTTTGCAGGGGCCTCCCTAACGTCTATGTCATCTCAATGTTAGTGCATGTGGTGCCCATGTGAGTGGGGCCGTCCCATGTCACTCCTGCTTTCTGAGTTAGCACCACTGTTTCCCAGGGGAAAACCAAGGAATACTCAAAATCCCACGATAGCACCAGGGCCTAGGGCTGGGAGGCTTCTTTTTCTTTTTAAAATTACATTTTATTTTGTATTATTATTGTCATGTGTCTGCAGTCACACATATGCCTTGGCTTGTACGTGGAGGTCAGAGGACATATTGTTGAAGTCTTCTTCAACCAATGTAGATCCCAGAGATTGAACTTAGGCCATGAAGCTTGGTGGCAGTGGCCTTTGCTCCCTGAGCCATTTCTCCTGCCCAGAGGATGAAATTCTTTAACAGATTCTAAACTAGAGCAAGAGAAGCAGGGTTCTGGCCTCTGTGTTAAACCACTCTCCTTCCCAGGCAGCCGGAGGAGGGCCACCCAGGCCCGAGATACCACCCAGCCTGCTCTGCTAAGGCTGTCGGACCACCTCTTGGCTAACTACAAGAAGGGGGTGCGGCCTGTGCGAGACTGGAGGAAGCCTACTACTGTCTCCATTGATGTCATCATGTATGCCATCCTCAATGTGGTGAGCTGCCCTCCATCTGTGTGAGGGAATCAGAGAAGCCATGTACAGCCAAATTGCCTACTGAGCAGTACGATGGGCACCAAGAACCCTGGTCCCTGTCGTCTGGCACCATGGCTGGGGACAGACTGAAGTTGTATCTACACAACTGCCTAAACCACAACCCTAAGCCACCCATATGTACTTCCTCCTAGATGTGGCCACCTCCTCATGTGGCTGTCCATGTAGTACATGGTAACTGTCGCCCTCGTATCATCTCTAGACCCTTAGTGCCTCACACAGATCCCTGAGTGGCAGGCGTCACTAAATGGCAGCAGTAGATAAAATGCCAACTAATAGATCAATTAATTAATCAATAACTAGAGTAGGGTGGGGTGCACTGCTCAGCAGATGATGCTAAGCACCTCATGGTGATGGACAGAAGGCAACAGCAGAGCTGTCGGCTCTCTGTCTTGCAACGAGGAAGTGGGACCTGACTGTACAGGCTGCTAGGGCATATGCACATGGGAGGGAATCATGGTGCATAGGACATCTCTGCAGAGAATAGCTAAGGGCCGGTGGCTGTGCTGCTGCAGAAAGGCAGACTTGGAATCAGATGGAGAAAAGAGAGTAATCACTTTTTCTGTTCTGCAGTTTTGAGCCTCTTAATTTTGTAGCATGGCAGTCCATATATGCCCTGTGTATGTATATATATTTTATATAGACAGAGGTAATAGAAGGTAAGGTATCTATATGCATATTGTTAAATATATATGAATATGATAAACAGTACAACAAGAAATTTATACAATTTGCACATCTCTAGGGTTTATGCTTTGTTGTGTTTTATTGAGACAGTTTTTACCATATTCCCAGGATGACCTGAAGCTCACACAATCTGTCTGGCTCAGCCCCGCTGAGCGCTCGACTACAGGCATGTACCCCACCCCCCCACCTCGCTATGTATCTTGGAAGCTGAAAAGAAATGACTGCATTGCGTTCTAGTTGTATCCATTTCACAGACCAGCTTCTCATAGCTGGCCAGGAGCTTGAGTTCATCTCCTTCCCCCAGTCCTGCCTTTCCAGCAGATGAGACGCTCAGGACAAGCTTCTGTTGGGGTGTGTGTGTGTGTGTGTGTGTCCCCACATGTCAGCCTCTTTTACTTTCACAGGATGAGAAGAACCAGGTTCTGACCACCTACATATGGTACCGCCAGGTGAGCAGACCAGCCCCCCACTTCCTGGGACACCCCTCTCTCAAGGAGTCAAGAATCTTATTGGGCACAGGGAAGAAGGAAGGCGTTGAGCAACTTCCAAAGCACGGTAGACAGATGCAAGGTCTAGGAGTCTGAAATGTCCCATCTCAGGGCCAGGGGAAGATGCGTGGGGGCCATCCTCCCAGCCCCCACACCTGGTTTCTCAGATGGTTTAGAGCCTCTCAGACAAGTGCTGACTGGCTAACCCTGGAAGAAGAACCATTCCTGCCCCGAGAACTCACACCATAGTGACTTCACTTTCATGTGAACAGCTCCAACTTCTAGAAAGTTCTTCATTTTATGTGAAGTTAGGTAACAACCAAACTGAGCGATCAAAACAGAAAAAAAAAAAAAACTATCCACTTAACCCTCAGGACTCTTCCCTGTTGCCACTCGTCCACTTAAGACAGGTGTAGGTCACACTAACATGCAGATGTTTCAGGACATGTCTGAGCTCTGGGGAGGGAGGTAAACGGGTTAGGGCTTACCCCAGAGGCTATATAGACACATCAGGCATACACAGGTCTCAAATCCCTTCCTACGGCCATGATCATGTTCTATCACCACCATACACTTATGGGACACAGAGTATAGTATAGGAACACTGGTCCCTATCAGATAGCTCCATTTCTGTCTCACTGAAGGACCCCTTAATTCAGAACACACCCTTTCTCATGGGTAATGGCCAAACAAGAACAGGCAGCATGTTTCCCTAGAAGAGGCTATAGCAGCCTGGGCTTTATAGCTGCAGATGGTTGAGAGCTATAGAGATGGAGTCTCTTATTGACCAGGAAGAGGTATGTGTCAACACCCAGATTTCCCCCTAGAAGGTGCCCACCTACTGCCTGAGCAGGAGGGATAGAAACCTGTCTGATTTGCAGGTGGCCCTCACTGAAGATGGAGGGGGCTGCCTTTGATGGTTTCTGACTCTTCCACAGTTCTGGATTGATGAGTTTCTTCAGTGGACCCCCGAAGACTTCGACAATGTCACCAAATTGTCTATCCCCACAGACAGCATCTGGGTCCCTGACATCCTCATCAACGAGTTGTGAGTCCTTTCATCAGATCATAGTGGGCTGGGAGGCTGCGATTAGAGAAGCCAGGAGCAGTGACAATTTCCTCTCTTGATCAAGTTAGCATTTGTTCAAGCTCTCCTTTATGCAATTCTCTGTTTTTCTTGATTAACCTCTCCCTTTCTTTCTGTACTGGATGCTACAACCTTATACTTCTTAGTCCTGGGACTCCATCATAGGGACAGAAGCCAGTGAATGATGTCACACTGAGTTCTAATAAGTTAATGGAGACAGCTGCATTTGTCAGAGGGGATGGTTACTTTTTTGAAAGGAGCAAAACTCTGATGACGGCCAATGCTTCTGGTCACAGATGAGATCGGGAGCCAAGGAACATGTTCAAACCTCCCAAGCCACACGTGTGCCTAACGGGCCACAGTTGGCACCTCTAGCATGAAGTAGGTCCCATTAGCTTTTGTTCTCAGCAGCCCAACATGCTCCTGTTGCCCTCAGCCAGCTGACTTTCTCTCCATTCTGTAAGTTCATCCAGGGTCCACCAACTGGACATCTGAGTACAAAGGCAAAGAAAATACATGGGGAAAATACAGATAGAATGGGGGAAGTAGGCTGGGGCTGTGATTCAATTGGTAGAGTATTTGCATAGTACGATCAATGTCTGGGCTCCATGTCTAAACCTAGTATGATGGCACATGTCTATCATCTTAGCACTTGGGAGATGGAGGCAAGAAGTTCAAGGCCATTCTTGACAATAGAAAGTTCAAGACCAGCCTGGACTACATGAAACCTTTTCTTAAAATACTACTACTACTACTACTACTACTACTACTACTACTACTACTACTACTGGAGATGCCAGAGGGATTCATGCAGTACCAATTGCATTGTCCAGCTCCTTGACATTTTCCTAAAGAAGGTTGATGAATTTGACCCACCCTTGAATGCTCCACATAGCACAGGTGGCAAATGTTCTAGAAATTTCTTTCTGCTCTTTTCTTAGCTTCTTACCTTTCAGTCTACCTCAAAGAAGGCCTAAGGCCAGGCCCTGGGCTCAGCCTACCTCATGCCTTAGGGTCAGGCTTAGTAAAGACAATGGGCTGAATTCTTGTTGGATTTTCCTAGGCTCCTCTACTCTTTATGAACTCTATGCTCTTCCCTCTAGAGATGACTACTCTCATTTGGGGGGGCTTCTAGAAAAGGGAGGCAAAGCAAAAGTCAGAGTTAGAATGGTACTTATGATTCATCTCTCCTCTCAAACCACTGGCTAATCTGGGAACCAGCTCTGCTCTGGTGTAGGGCCGGTGTGTCAGCCTGGAGACAGCTGAGCCAGCTCCCTTCAGACAGTGGCTTCACAGTCCATGGATCCCTTCTCTGCCTTTGAGAGCTAGGTTGCTAAGGGAGTTGAAAAAAAAGAAACATCCTTCATTGTTTGGAGCACAGCCTCGATAACAGTGGGTCAGAAAGCTAAGATTGGTAACATTGGAAAATTAAGGCCAGACAAAATGTCTGGATTATCATGTTCTCCAGATCCTCTCCGAGTTTCTTTCCCGATTAGGCTACTCAAAAGATCTTTAGGCTTCCATGGTGAGGGTCTGCCTCTTCAGCCCACAAACTGACCCCTCTTCCCTCACCAGTGTGGACGTGGGGAAGTCGCCTAGCATTCCTTATGTGTACGTGCGTCATCGAGGTGAGGTTCAGAACTACAAGCCCCTGCAATTGGTGACCGCCTGTAGCCTTGACATCTACAACTTCCCCTTTGATGTGCAGAACTGCTCTCTGACCTTCACCAGCTGGCTGCATACCAGTGAGTACCTGGGCTTGTGGGTGGGGCAGAGGTTGGGGCTCATAGGGACTGGGAGCCAGGATGCAGCCTCTCTTAACCAAGCCATCACTATTTCCTCCCTCCTCTCTCCCCTGCCCCACCTCTTACCTGTCTCTTTCATTTGTCTGGTTCCTTTGTGGTTCTGGGGCTCTAACCTAAGACCTTGCACATGCTCCACCTCTGAGCAATATATCCTGCCACTTCTCTTTTTAATGTCAATGAGCCGCTGCCTCCTCTCCCTCCAGATGGACACAGTATTGCTGTTCTCACTGCCTCTGTTAGCTGTTTCCAGGATTAACGAGGCGGTGTGAATCAGCTCCAAGGCGCTCAGCAAGGGACAATTCTTACCTAGTATCTCAAAGAAGATCTGACACGAAGTGTGTCTCAGACCCACCCACTCCTCTCCAGCCCTGGGTCAAGCCAAGCCCCCCCCCTGCCCAGGTGTCCTCATTCCCTTCCTACCCTGGCTCTCCCCATGCACCACCCGCACTGTGGTTCATGCTCCCCACAGCAGCCACTGAGCTCTTATTAAAATGCAAATCTGATCATGTCATTTAAAGCCCTCAATGGCTTCCCAGCAGTCCTGGGACCCAGTCCAAATCTTTGACCTGGTCCTGCCCACAGTGTCCCACAGCAGCTACATCTGGTGTGTGCCAGCCCAGCTGCCTTCCCCTGGATGCCTAGAGGTCCCGCCTGTTCTTTTTTATCACAGGCTGTTCCCTCTCCTCGGCTACCCGCTTCTCCTTCTTTTCCTGCTCCCAGCACCCCAGCCACAGCCTGGTCAACTCCTCCAGTCACCTAATTATGCCTCAAGGCTCATCAGCTCCTGGAAGGACTTTCCATGGCTCCCTAGACTAGCTGTCTCTCATGCAGTGGTTAAAAACCCTGGGTTTTCTTACAGACTTCATCCCTAGTCAATACTTGTTTAGCCCATGTCTAATTTTCTCGTGGATATAATTTCAGAGGAATGGGAATGTGGTTTCTGGCTCTCCAGCACAGTGTCTGGTCCTGAGAGTTTTTCTTGAGTGTAAACATGCCAGGTAATCAGTGGAGGGCTGGGAAAGGCATGCTGTCGGGCTGTAGCAAGGCATCCTTCCTTCTCTGACCTACTCATTACAATAAACTTCAATTATGGGAGCTGGGAAGGTAGTTCAACAGTTAAGAGCATTTGTTCCTTTTCCAGAGGTC